>WSXT02166679.1:0-40678 GCA_011762715.2 Neuroterus valhalla | reverse complement strand
AGCTCCTGCACAGTTCTCTAGGTCAATTTCCAGCCGAGATATGGAGTTTCAAAGTTAGAATTGTTTCGTTCTCGGGTAGGCAAAGATTATTGGGCGGGAGTGTATGTAAAGATATATTGATATTATTAATTGATAAATTATTGAAATTCCGTGTTCCATTACGTTTTCATTATGAATTTTATCTTCGAATTTTGAATAACTCCTAAAACAATGAACGCTGATACTGAAAAATCCCAGCTCGCTTCTGAATTTCATCATTTTATTTGCAATTTCCACAGAAATACCTTTATTGCAATTAAAATGATGAAATTCAGAAAATCCGTGGTTCTACAGTACTAGAGGAGCGACGGAGAAGATGGTCGATAATCTGGTCTTTTTTAAAGACCAGTCTTTTCTACAGTATTACTTGATGTACAGTATTGAGTATTCTGGAGCCCATGCCAAACATCAAAGAAGATGACTTGAAGAACTTAAAAATATGCCTGTATTTGGCCAAAATCTATTTTTGAACCGAAAAAGTCGTGAGATTAAAGAAAAATGCTACACTCTGAATAATTTATTAAAATTTTGAGCCTAATTATGAGTTATCTGTAAAATTATAATGCTGCCAAGTACAAATATTTAAATTTTCTATTTCTCGAGGTCTTTTAATTTCTCTCAACACAAAAGTTTAGGAAATTTCGAATCAATTAAACGCCAAATAAGGCTTATCTTTGTTAATTCGTTTAAAAGGTATTGTTAAAAATAACGTATTTTCCAATTTTCTCTAAATGTTAAATAACCTTTGAAATGATGTCCAGTTTTGAGTGTTCTGAAGCCCATTTAAAAGATCCTAAAGGATGACTTGGGGAGCATGCTAGAAAATTTCCCTGAATTTGGCCAAAATCTAATTTTGAACTGAAAAAGTCGTAAAATGAAAGAAAATTGCTACACTCGGAATAAATTGTTAAAATTTTTGGCCTAATTATGACCTATATGTAGAATTATAATGCTGCCAGGCATGAATATTTTAATTTTCTATTTCTCGAATTATGTTAATTCCTGTTAGCACAAAATGTTAGGGAATTTCGAATCAAATGAACGCCAAATTAGGCTTATCTTTGGTAATTCGTTAAAGAGATATTGTTGAAAATAACCTAATTTCCAATTTTCTCTAAATGTTAAATAACTTCTGAGATGATGTTCAGTTTTGAGTGTTCTGGAGCCAATTTAAAAGATCATAAAGGATGTTGTGTATGTATATGTTGTGTCGCTATAAAGGCATTTTCGGATGGACTTTTCACTTTCACTCCTGTTTACTGCTCCATTTCAGAGAACAAAATCGATGACGAATTATTCTAACTTTTAAGCGACGACGAAATTCGCGGTATGATTAAACTTGCGGGTCCAAGAAGTAAATTCATGAAGAATTATAAAGAATATCTATATTCGGTTTACTTAATCAAACTACGAATTTCTCGTTGTAATTCTTCATATTTACACGTTATACCTGACGTCGAAGAATTCCAATTAGAATAAATTTTTTTCTAGAAACTTATATTTGGAAATTGTTCAATGTGGAACTTTATTTTCGAAGATTAAAAACTGCATCACGGAAGCACCTGCTACTTCATCAGGAATTTTACTAGATCACACACCGCATGCTTCGACATCTCGTATTATTGACGTTAAATTGAATGAGTGTAAACATTTAAAAAATATTCTTTTACCAAAATTCTTGTTGATATAATTATATTATCCAAACCGTAAAAAACAACTACAACCATTTTTATATTATTATAGGGCTCCATACAACAGTGACTGAGGGAGGAGAATTAGTGCTGGGAAATGGAAATAACTCTTCTTTTATTGGAAGTGATTTTCAATTAGAAGGCGTTTTTGACGAGCCTCCTCCGCCTAAAGGACGGAATTTTAACGGCATTAACTTCGATGCTAATTCAGCAAAAACAAAGGCTAGGCCTGAACCACGAGCACCAAAAATCGGGAAACCCATTGCTGTTGGATATCCTGTTACCGCTGTCAGGGAATCTCCACCAGTTATCCAGCAATCAGTGCTGTTTCCGCATGTAAGTGAAATGTACCCTTTTTAATAGAAGTTCAACGAATTGTGCCATGCCAATTTTATCTTGCGGTACCTTTCCCCACTATTGCTAGTATTCGAATCATTATTTCTTGTAAACTTTTTGGACTTTTAATGATTGACGTTCAAGAATAAAGGTAGCTAGAAAATGAGTTCGTTACATTTGATATTATGTAATTTTCAACATAAAATATCATTCGCAGGGTCTTTAAGCATATCTCTCGATCAATCTTGCAGGGCGGCTTGCTCTGAAGTCGAGAGACACTGAATGATTAGATTATTTAGATCATCTCATTTCTGTAAATTGACTGCCAGTTCTGTTTCGACAAGAGTGAGCATTTGTAAAACTATTCTGATAAAACAACAGCTGATTCTTTCGAATCGACTTTTCCTTAGGACAGAATTCGATTCTGAGTTTTTCAGTAGTCATTTAACAGAATTGAAACAGGAACTGCCGATGCCTTGATCTGCCTGACTGACTTCGAAGATGACGACGATTTTCTTTCATGTGATAGTGTACAAATATTTAACACGCAATATGAGAGTAATTTCGCTGTTTGGATTGATTCGGGTGATGAGTTTCCAAATTTTGCCAAAATCATAGAGATTTTAATTTCATCATCGAACAATAATATTTTATTTTTCTGTGAACCTTTGAGAACTGTATCATTTTGGGAATACATTTTTGCCTTTGAAGTTGTAAAAACCTCTAGAAACCTCGACCTCAGCTCCACCTTCGGAAATGAGAGTGGAGGAAATAACGAGGGAACTAAAATATGAGATTGACGCCATGAGTCTCATATTAGATAAAAACATCCCAACAACAACGACAGAAATGTCGAAACCAGAGGCCGCCTAGTTCCGCGAGATGAAACAGAAATGGATGGACATAACACAAAAGGAGAGGAAAGGTCAAGCAAAAAGTGGAATCTACACAGTGGAGGAAAGTCGACACGATGTCCTCGTGGAAGAAATTTTCCGACAAAAGAAGAGGAAAATCGTCCGAAGATCCGAAGTAACTACGAAACCTATGAGCTTTGCTGAAACCTTTAGAGCCATGCATCTGGATGCTCATCGTAAGGAGGAAGAGAGAGAGAGAGAAGAAAAGGCCAATAGGATGGACATGGAACCAGGACAGCGAGTCGGGAATGAAACGAGAGAAGATCTAGCACGATATCGGAAATGTCCTTCAGAGCAGAAATGTCCAATCACAGAAGATTGAAGTCTCTGTGAAAACAATGAAATTCGGAACCCCAATAGGATCAACCGAGACGTGAAAAGCTTGATCGTATGGGATCCAAACGGCTCCGTAAGAGAAACAATTGAGAACGTCTCGAAAGAAAAAAATGTAAGCCTTTTCTTTTACTAACATTGTTGCTACAACTGTGGCTATAGATTTCAAACTCCGCCTCAATGTAATTTCCTTTTTACTACCGTCACTTGTTTTTCGATACATTTTGTGATTGTTCCCTCTCAATCTTGGGGGGCAGTTATAACCCTCGAGTTACAAGGAGTGCCTAAATAAAGGCCAAAGTAGCATCTCCTGTGTGATCCTTGCGTAAGGCAGCATCCCACAGGAGAATCTCTGCAGCGCGGACTCCGACTTTTCCCTCTCCGACGGCATTACGCAAGACCGAGAGTAGAGGGATCGGGGATGTGCCATAAAAAGAGCGACTCGACCGAAAGAAGGCTGTCTGGACCTGGTGTCTGGAGAGCACCGATCGCGGGTGAGAAGTGGTAGGAGAAAGCGATAGTAACCATCCTCTGGGACTTGTCCGAGAATTCAACTCTAAAAAGAATTGTATTCCGAGACTATCGAAATTCTATCCGAGTAATTTCTCTGTACGAGAGCCCAGTTGGACCTTCTTCTTCGTGAGCCACTACCTGGCAAATAGAAAGGAAAGTCAGTATTTACAATCGTGTCATCCCTCGCCAGACGTGCACGAGAGACTTAGAGATTCAAACCTCTATAACCTGTCGAGAACACGATTGCCCAGTGGAGGCACGAAACGAGAGACAATATCCTCATAAAATTAAATAAGGACTATCATCGTGTCCCTGAAATTTTCTAGTTTCTTGAGCGGTTCGAAAGCATTCACCTGCTTCCCGCCCTCAAATTGAGGCGGTCAAACAATAGACTCTATTATGAACGGAGTGGCCTGAGACCCTCGTCAAATTAGCCAGAGCCAAGGGAGCCTCTTCGCCCCTTGTGATTTAGAATCGAGCGACAGGCAATAAAATAATTATTAAACATTTGACTAACGCGGGAATATACCTGTGGTATTCATAGAGAATTTACCAGTAAGGATCATTGACCTTCTTTCCTGAATGTCAGACGTTATATTTATAAGCAATTTTGACCTTGCATTGTACGGGATTACTAAGAGGTGTAATTAAAAAATAAGAAGGGAAATAGGAATATTGATTTACATTATTATTCGACTGTAATTATAGGTTGAGGCGAGAAATGCTCCATTTTCCAAAGAAATTCATTATCATCTTAATTTTACTACTCTCGAGAATAGGGACTAGAGAATAATTGTAAAAGAAAATTTGGTTCGCTTCGGTTTATTATCCAATATCTTCACTTTCAATCAGGTAATTAAATTAACCCTTGAATGTTAACAGCCACAAAAGTTGAAGGCTGCACAATATATATATATATATATATTGTAACCTGCGTGTTACATGTACTCCTCGGTATAGGCAAAAAGATATTCTTCTGAGTGACTTCACTAGACGATCTAGGATTCCTTTTCCTTGGCCTGTCTCACTTGAATTTCAAGGATCCAAGCCTAAGAGCATTATAGGAAACTTTACTCTCTTAGTCTTCCACCTCATCAGATACCGTTTCTACACAAGGTTTCAATTTTAACTTGAAATTGAGGGTGATCACAAGAGAAAGAATCGCTATCTGGGAATTATGCGGCTTCTTCCACGTACTCTCGTGTTCTTTTTGTTTTCATAAAAAGAAAAAGAAAGCTTATAATCGTTGTTGAATCTCATTCTCCTTTAATAAGGTAATTTCTGTTAACTTGATACTTGCAGAAGGATAAGCACGAGGACTTTTTGTATTTCAGCTCAAGAAGCAGTACCAATCAAAAGTTTTATCCGTGAAATTCCAAATTCAGAGCTTAAGAGCATTATCTCCTAATCCGGTTCGAATTGACCTCAATTGAATTTGCGGAGATTGAAGGCGGCGTTCCAAGAATCGTGTCTCGAGTCCTTGAAGCACATAGAATTTATGACTTTACGCATAGGCCCCTCAATAGCGATAATATTGCGAACTGAAGGATTTCTTTCTGTTAGACTGGAGACATTCTTAGAGATTTTTGAACCTACAGTACTTCAATCAGTTCAAGTAAGTTTTCTAGCTCAACAGAATTCGAAACCCAAAATAATTAAATATTTTAATTTCAAAAGAAATTCTTCTGAAGATGTTTTTGGTAATAATCTTATTTGTCCCTAGATTTAGGCATAAATATTCTTTTCTTGGTTAAATTCAGAAAACTTTTAACTCACTTGTGATTCTCATTCTAAAACAATTTATGATTTGGAATAACTTAGTCTCTTAAATATTCGAAATTTTATAATACATTCCGTATTGTGATAAATTTGTAACGTACCGTTATATAGCGCGCAGGTCCACGCACCCACCGGTCCACCGATGCTGCTCCCTTACACTCACCACCATCCAGTACGCCGACACGCCGTACAGGCATAGGCTATATGCCTAGCTGCGCGACGCAGAAACGGCAACATCATTCTTCGTTTGCTTTTGTTCGACGTCACACAAATCAAATGACGAGGAACTCGTTTCGAAAGCATTGACAGCCTGAAGAGTCACCGGTCTTCGCAATCGGTACACTGATAGATACTGGTGTACCGCGCGCGAGGAAGTGAACTTAACGCTTCACCTCCATCGAGCTCACTTTAAACACCTGCCCTTCTCAGGGCAATCCTCCTTTAAACACCATGTCCGACCTCCATTCGGATGAAGGTTCCTCTCTCCTTGGAAACTCAATATCACTATCCCCTTTTATCAACCTCCCCGACCCAGAAACTCTTTCGGAAGCGCAAGTTGCTTCTTTCCTCGCTCAGCTCCACAGCCTCACTATTTCATTTGAAACAGCCCTGCTATCCCGGGCACCTTCGACAGCCCCTCTCCCAAATCCAGACGATGGTTTGGAAGTAATGGACACAAATCAGTCCCAAATCTCTCGAGTCCCGCCAAACCAGCGGCACCTGCTACCTCCGAAGATGAGTCCATCCTTTCCAGCTCATCTGACGACGACGAGCTAGTCGTAAAAGAAAAAAGCCCGCCACCTATCCGTATTCTCCAGAAAGAATACTGGCTAAGGATTCATGAGTCCCTTCTTAAAGCAGACATTCCCATCCGTTCTGCAAAAAACACCTCAGACGCTGTGGTCGTCTACCCCTAAACCGTTGATAGTTTCAGAACTATCACCCATAAACTCGAGAAAAACAAAATCGAATACTTCACAAATCAGCTTCAACAAGATAAAGACCTTATTGTCGTTATTATAGGAGTTATCGAATCTCTATCTGAAGAAGACATTCTCAAGGAACTTAAGACAAAACTCCCTTTGATCAAGCGAGTCCACCGCATGAAGAAAGGGGATAAAATCTGGCCCCTAGTTGTCGTCTATCTAGACCCCTCTTCCCCCTCAGCCAAGACTATTTTCACCATCAAATCCCTAGCTGGCCTCAGCGTTCAGGTTGAAGCCAAAAGAAAATCTAGCAACATTCCTCAGTGCCTTCGTTGCCTGAAATTTTTTCACACCGCTAACTACTGCCACGCTCCCTGGTCTTGCGCTTTCTGCGCACGTAGCCACGCTACAGCTGCATGTAAAACCCGTGACCAAGTAGGTGCCACTCCTTCTTGCGTCAATTGCGAAGGCCCCCATCGGGCCACCTTCCGTGGATGCTCGAAGGTCCCTCAAAGACCTGGCATCAAGTCGATCTCAACCCGTCAACCTCCTCAACCAAAACTCATTGAAAACCCTCCTCCCCTTCTGAAACCCCGCAGCGCAACGAAACCCGTTTCCTCTCAACGCTCCTTTGCCGACGTACTCTCGGCCGGCTCTCAACCCAAAGTTCAGCATCAGTCTCAATCCTCTTCTAATGCCGATCCTCTACAAAATCCACAGTTACAGCAGCTTTTCCGTGACTTCGTCTCCGCCTTCGCTGCCACTTTCCAGCAGCCAATCCCCGGATGCGCATAAAAACAAATTGAAACTTCTTAACTAGAATGCCAACGGCATCTCCGTTCCCAAGAAACTAGAACTGACTCTACTCCTTAACGGAAAGTCTATCGACGTCGCCTGCATTACCGAGACCCATCTTAACTCTTCCAAAAAACTCTACATTCCAGATTTTTCTGTATATAGGAAGGACTGGCCTTCCTCCAAAGGCAGTGGTGTGGCGCTTCTAGTTCGTAACACCCTCCGCCACTCAGCTCTCAGCACACGCCATTCTTCATGCGAAGTTGTTGGTGTTGGAATTCACCTTATCTCAGGTCCTCTTCGGATTCTCTCAATCAACTCTCCGCCACATATAAACGACATCTCTGAAATACCTGTACCAAAAATAACGCGAAAGGTAATTCTCTTCTGAAAACCCTGACTCTCCACAACCTAACTATCGAAGCTCCTTCTGAGCTAATCCACTTTCCCAGTTCTTCTAAACATCAAGTCGACATCCTGGACATCTTTTTAACGAAGAATATTGTTCTTGACAAAGATCCCTGGTCTCTATCCAAGCTTAGCTCCGATTATAACCCAGTACTACTAGAGTTGTCGGGTCCCCCCGATCTCTCACCTCCTACAGAAACAAAAATCGATTACCTCCATCTTAAATATATTCTCAAAACATCCACTTTCAAATGCCGCCAAATCCAGTCTACTTCTGACCTGAACACTTCTTCTCGAAAACCCAAACTCTTACAGGCAACCCGTCTTCTTATTCGCAAGAAAAACAAAGCCCGCAAGGACTGACAGTCCTACCGCAATCCTAAACAGCGCCAGCGTCTTAACTCCCTTCAAAGGAAATTAAAAACCACTCTTCATTCCGTAGATAATTCTTCCTTCGACTCCTGTATAGCCGAGGCAGAATTATACCCCAAAAGATGCTGGAAAGTCAATAAATCTCTTCGTAATAGGAAATCCTACCTTCCTCCCCTTGCCAAAGACGGTCAATCTTTCTCGCTAGATGAAGAAAAAGCAAAAATTTTCGCAGACTCCCTCAGGGAACAATGCTCCCCCTTCCCAAGCCTTGACAAATTTGCTAGCTTCTATGATTAGGTCCCTGAAACAGCTAAAAACTTCACTGTCACTGACACAGACTTTGTTCCCACCTCTCCCAAGGAAGTCTCGGACTCAATCCGCTCCCTTAGGAACCGGAAAGCCCCCGGCAATGACTCCATCAGCAATAGCGTACTTAAAACCCTTCCCCGCAAACATATCGTGGCTATCTGCAACATTGTAAACGCTATGATGCGCTTACAACACTTTCCCTCAGCCTGGAAAGAGGCTTTAGTAATTTTTCTTTCGAAGAAGCAAACAAAAAAAATAAAACAAAAAAAGAAATGAAAAAAACAAAAAAACAAAAAGAAAATACAAAAAAAAACGCAGAAACAGCAGTTCGCCGGGTGCCGCGAACCGAGTAAGATCGGGGATCTCTAACCCGGTGCAATTCTCTTGGCTGTCCTACACTACCAATAGGCGTCCAGATGACCTCCCCTACCAACTTCAGGTTACCCCGGCGTCAGGTGCCCCTGAGCGGCCTACCCGCTGCGTCCCTACCAGCATAACAAGAGCAACCTCCGGGCAAACCCTTGTCTTCCGAGGCGGTCGTGGCCCAGAAGGCCTCCCCTACCATACCTGAGCAGAACCAAAACTAGGGACGTGGCCTGGTTTCCCGGCCGCCCACGCGCGTGACCGACTACGGTACCCACTGCTAACCCGGAGCCCTCATTCGTTCTGCTTCCTCAGCTCCGGGAGATGTTCACCCGGCGTCCGCTGCGCTTTTTTGACCCGTTTCGTCCTTTCGCTGTTATTTCTTACGCTACATTATAATGCTGATCTTCCACACTTACCCCGACAAGACACCACCAATTGTACGTTCCGAACAGGCCACAACTACACCTAAGAATGTAAACGACACGCACGCACATACACACCCACACAACACATTCACGTCTAGTTCCTAGTCAGCTAATGTATATAATTTAAACCGTTGTTTGTGTCCTTATAAAACCTGTTCCAACCCCGAAACCCTGGCAAGACTGAAGCGTCCGGCGGAACCACACACAGGTGCAACGAAACGAACCACTACAAATGATAAAATTGTTTACATTAAAATATCAGTTATTTATCACTATTTGAAAATTACCGAAAGATCTCCTTCGCATTTCGTCCTGGAATAATGTATGATTACTCTTAAATTTTATTTTGCGTCCCCCCTCCACAAGGTTCGCATTCCATTCCCGCCTGTCTTCCTTCTAATTCGAATTAAAATTAATAAGTTCAATAAACTGTTAGGTGTCCCAAAACAGGTAAGAAGGTGCACGACCCCTCTCACCCGCACGTCCCAGCATTGCGCTACGGTCAGCCGCTAGGCTCTCCGCTCCCCCTGTCTACAACACCCATTTCTTATAGGTACGTGTCATCTCTCTCTTTCTTCCCCTTTTTCTTCTACGCAGTTTGAAATCTAACTTCTCAGCCATTGTTTCTCTTCTCCTTCTCTTTTCATCTAATGTGACGCTGTTTTAATAAGTCGGCTGGCTGAACGGCCTGGCGAAAGGCAGGTCAGTTTCATTATACATGTCATGTATAGTCTGCTCTGAAAGTATTTCAATGCAGTGTTTTAACTTACTGACATAAAAGTTCAATTTAAATATAGTTTAAAAAGGCGTTAGAAAAAGATGTAACGTAACGTAATTCTGCATCGCGATCTTTTAGGTACGAGGGATTGAAAATCGAATTGTCCACGAGCTCATGGCCTAGAGGCGTAGTGAGTACCTCATCACACGAAACAGAATTAAGGATGTTGTCACCTTTTATCCACACCTCATCTTTACTAAGCTGAAACAGCGGACTAAGTACGACATTCCCTTGCTTTGAACCTACATGTCAAATTTGACTCGTCTCTAACAAAACCGTTTTCCCTCATTCTTTATCTTTCCTCAGGTGTCTCGCCTTCGTCATTATTTCCACGCAAACTTGCTAAAACGTCTCCTTAAACTCCAGTAAAATTCTCAAATTCATTTCTGTCCAAAACGTCATCGTCATAATAAGCATTTCTATCATTTACAACATCTTTCGATAGTCCATTAGTTCCAAGGGCTTGCAGCCCCTGTCTCCTGATTTTTTAAGACCATCACTACGGATCCTCCTAGGACTCCTCCGGCAATTTTTTCTGACCCACATAGCCTTCCGTCAAGCCAGTTTATCCACCAAATGCTCGTTTAGTAGGAAGGAAAGTTTTCACCAGAGGAAACTCCCTTCCGGGAGCCCGTGCCTCCTCTATTGAGACAACCTCTCCCGAAGACCGTCCCTCCACAATTGAGGCCACCTCCCCCAGAGACAAATCTCGAAGACCGTGCCTCCTACGGAGACCACTCCTCCAAGAAGAGGCAGCGATGAAGCAAAAATTCACCCTTCTTCGCACCTGCTATAGCCCTCAACATTTTCACGTGCTTTCCTCGGTCGATACAGGGCATCCGTGCCCCAACTACACTGCCAGGAAGGGGAGGGGAGCCCCGCGCGCCAGCTCCGCCGCAACCTGACGCCGTTGTGCTCTCTTGGCCTTTGAGTGACCCAGATGCAGGCAGAAAAAGACGGACCGAATCACGCGCCCTTAAAACTTGAATCTGTTTCTGCCACCTCCACACCCTGGCGCCCTCTCCACCGACCGGAGCTAGGCTTGGACATAGAGTTTACTGCCTTGGGATGTTTATTGTCTCAAAAAAACTACAACGTCCGTAACTTCCTTGCCTATTGTCTCTCTATGGATATTACTGAATGATTCAGCAAGACGTATATCCTCACTCTCATCACATTTGCTTACAACAACTCGTTCTATCGAGTACTCATGTTAGAGAACTTTGCTTGCAGCAGAGCAATCTCTGGACGCATTACCTTCCACAGCACTTTCATCACTTTCCTCATCATCCATGTAATTTCCGTCATTTCCCATTTCCATATCTACCGGATTACGTGAAAGCGCATCCGCGTTAGCATTAACCCTAACGGGTTTGTAGACTATCTTGCAACTTCATCTTCGAACGAGCTAATCGGGATCCAATTGTGCGGCTAAAAAATGGCACCTATGGCAAAATCAGATGCGTCTATAGTAATTATATAAGGCTTCCAAAAATTGGGATACTGCAAGGGAGGCTTAGTAAGAAGGATATTCTTCATCTTATCAGAAGCTTGCTCGGTTGCTTCGGAATAAGTAAATGGCACGTCCTTCTCTAGTAACAAAGTTAACGGTTTAACAATTGTAGCAAAATTAGGATGGAAACGACGGTAATAACCGGCTAGTCACAAGAACTGTTTAAAATTCTTACGACCTTTCGGACGAAGAAAGTTACTAACGGCCTCAAGTTTTTTCGGATCTGGTCAAACCCCTTCTCTAGAAATAACATGACAAAAACTTGCATTTATGTGGCTGTAAAACAAGTTCCGCTGTTTTCAAACGACACGAAAATATGTTAATTTTTGATAACGTTCTTCTATCGCTTTTGCATGAACTACAATGTCGTCCATGTAGACAAACATTGCAACTCCTTGAAGCCCTGTTAAAACTAAATCCATCATTCGTTGGAACGTGGCGAGAGGGTAGGCATCCCCTACAGGTTTTTCATCAAGAGCGCATAGTCAATCACCATCCGTCACCTTTTGTTCCCCTGTGAATCTGACTTTTTTGGTTCTACCCAAACTGGTGAATTGTAGGCTGATTTGTTTCTTTATCTATTACTCCTTTGTGTACTGCCGGGTACCTGAAGTTACCTGCATTCACCGAGGCATCATCTACAGTATTGATTTTGCGTTGAATAACATTTGTGTACCCTAATTTATACCCTTTCAAGAAGAATTGTTAAGAAAATTTAGCTACAGTTCTAAACAGACTTTTCTTCTCTTATTTTTTTAAGTTTTCTGAATGAAGCTCTTTTTCTAATTCTTTTATTCGACTTGACGGATTGATTTCTGAATTCTTTTTGATATTACCTTACTTGTCAAATCCCGAAATAGTTTTAGCGATTTCAAATTTTTCTGAAGTCACGGGTGAAACGGAAAATTGTACGTCGGTGGTATTAGTGTAAACGCAATAAAGACAAGAGTTTCCATCCTTTACGGTCGTTAAAGACACTCCCAAATAAACGCCCGGACCCGTCGGCATTAAAGGCAAATAAGCTTCTGATAAATCTGTATTGATTACTGGCAAAGTTACTTGTTGTTTTGTTCTTGCCTTCAAAATTAGGGTTGTTCCCTTTTTAGGTGGGTTAATAAATGGAAATTCACCTAGTTTATGTTTTATCGTTTTTGGGGGCAGATCGAATAATGAATCACCTAGGAAAGGCATCCCCAGCATCCCGTTGCAACCCACAGGAAAATTGTTTGGTACCATATGGAATGGACATGCAACCCCAATAATATCTATATATACTTCCTCAGAAGTTTCTACAGGCTGATCTGTTATGACAAATGAATCATATTCAACTTGAAAATCTACAAGCGCACCAGTTTTTACCTTCCTCCTTTTGACTGAATTTAATTTAGCCCCAGTATCTACCATAAAAGTGCCCCTTAATATTTATGCTGTTTAAATCAATGTTAGGTGAGGATGCTTTCCAGCTGTGTTAAACTTTAACATTACTCGTCGGATCGGTGCTGCATTTTTATCTTCAGCAAAATGATAGATTTTTCTACAAATAAAACACTCAGGCGAACTTTTTGGTGGATATTTACAGTTGCGAAGGAAATGCCCACTCTGGTTGCAATTGAAACATCGCCTTCCATCAAAACCATACCCTGCTTCCCAACATTTATGGCAGAAAATTTAATTCGGCCTTGAAGTCTCGCCTTTACTTGGTTCTTTACTATTACCACCACTCCGGGCTCATCCTCTGCCTCGGCCACGACCTTCCTCACATTTTCTAGCGCGAGCGTCGCTGCAATATGGTCGGAAACGACCACGCGTATTCCTTTAGAAATATCCCTTATTTCTTCCCGCTTCGTCAAATTTTACCTCGAATTTAACCCACCGTTATGCTTATTTTGCGTTATTTATTTCCTGTTGTAACGTTGCCGGCCTTCTTTCCCTCACCCTCCATACTAAATCTTCTGTTAACCCCATAATGAAGTTCTCACATGCTGTATCGCGGGCCGATTTCATCATATAACGCGCAGCTTCGGAATCATGTTTATCTTCGATTAATTCAATCAGACCCGCAAGTACCTTACTAACTCTCGATCCGTATTGCAATACACCTTCTCCCTTACTTTGTGCCACCGTAGCATGAGACTTGTTCACTTTTCTCAAATTTTGATGCTCTGTAAATTTATTTTTAGGACCAGAAAACCTTCTGAGGAAGAAGCGTAGCTTGTCTCCGCTTCTCTTCCTTCCTCTTCTTCCGATTCACAACCACAAATGCGCTGGCGGGCGGAGAACTCTCGGAATTCAAAAGAATTCGAATCTTAATTTGTTAGAATAAATTCTGTTAAAATATATTTAGAAGAAATCCACATCGTCTGGAACGTCTCCGTTGGATCGTTCCCGCAATTAAGGACTTAGAAACCCAGACCCTCCGATGAAGTCGCACCTTCTCCTTTTTTTGGTTGTTCTGTCAACCGAAGATGACGCTGGTCTTTCCATTTGCTTTCCCAACTGTTCGCCTATGATTATGCGTAGACTTCTTGGAAGATGCTGGTTAGAAAATCTCTTTTCCATCCACGGTGTTGCTAAGTGGCACAATTTGTCCAAAACATCCACTCCCCCTTATGTCATACGATAAAACTCTATAATTTTTACTAATTTAGAGTCCTCGTTTACCACCTCATCGTTATGCATTGAAGATACAAGTACGACTCTTTAATTTTTTTCAGAGTGTAAGCCACCATAATTTTTCATCTTGGTATGCGAATCGTGAGGTCGATACAGAAGCTTGAGAAAAAAATGAAGGAGGGATTTTGGGTTTGTCCTTTCTCATTATTCTTACGAAAGTTATTCTTTTTTTGAAGCTCTTCCACTATTTCAATCAATGAAAACCAATCGTCTGCAGTTATATTCTGACCACGGCCATTAAGTTGCTCTGTGAGTTTCAATACATATCGGGTAGGTAAACATAAGCCACCTTTTCTTTTTGCAATCTCTTTGCCAACGTACAGAATTCCACCACAAAAATGAAAACATTTTGCGTCAACAAGAGATATGATTTCCATTCCATACTTGTCGGGTTTTAACGGCAAATACATTTTGAAAGGACATCGTCCTCGAAACCCGAGAAAAGACACATCGATGACAACGTAATGAGTTGGAGAAAAATATCGTGAACAGCTGTCAACAGCTGTCATCAAATCTGCAGTGTGCAAGAAGAAACTGAAAACTTGCAAGAGACATTGTGCCTCGAAAAATTGGAGCGCCGTACATTCTTGAAACATCCCCGGAAGTATATTTGCAGCGTGTTCGATCTATTTCCTCATTGGCGTTCTGAATTATTTCTTCGATCATTTCGTCAGTTATAAAGAGAGAAAACAATTCTAACTTATCCGTTTTACCTAGTGCTTCCCTTCTTGGCCCTGAGAGTCTTGTAATTATGTTGGTAGCAGGAACTCTCGCAAATGTAGAACGTACTGGCTTATCTGTCCAAATGGTTTCCTAATCCTTGCCGAACTCAAAGTTCCTTTCAAAGACGTTCTCGTCGTAAAAAGTGGGACCTCTAACGTCCTCAGCGTCTTTATCATAATCGAACATGTCCTCCACATCGTCGTCAGACAAGGCTGCGTCTTCTTGCTCCGAAGCATCATTTTCAACGTCTTCATCTATATTGCTTTCCACAAGAAATTGTTGTTGGAATTCTCCGAAAATTGCTTCAGGGGTAGAAAAGAATTTGTTGAACTCAATTTTTTCCTAAAAACAAAAATTGAGAGATCCTAATTGTTATTTCATGCACCATAGTAAAACGGTTATATGGAGGGCTAAAAGGAAGGGGTTATATAGTCAAATATAACGTGGGAAAGTATAAGGAAGACCAATCGAAAACGCACCTACATGAGAAATGAACCTTGAATTCTCGTATTTAATTTAGGGGATGAACAACTAGTCCAGGCATCTGGTACTTTTGCTCCCGAGAAAATCCTTTTTCCAATTTTTTTCGTGAGAACGCTTCATTAAAGGGTCCTATTTTACATATCGAAAATGTGTACTCGATTAGGAGGAAGAACCCGGGTTTTTTTAAACATTTCCAAATTTTGCGTTTGTGTTTACGGGTAATTCCATTTGCATCGCAGAGCAAAATTTCAAAGTTGAATGTTTTTGCCTATTTTTAGGGGCAAACAGGAAACGTTTTTTTTTAAATCGTTTCAGGGTGAGTTTACGTTGATGATGCTAGGGGATGGAATAGAGTGAAAAGAAATCTGCGTACATTTAAAGGAAAGTCTTTAGCCTTATTACTTTGGGAATTGTGAGGTTTTCAAAATCCCGTTTTTTGGTCATTTCTGACCAAAACGAAGAGGTTTCGTTTTTTAGAAATACCTCTTTTCCTGTAAGTCCCACGAAAAAATTCGTTCAGAATTAATAAAGTGGAGTCAATTCAACGTAAGTTGAAAAAAAGGGTCCTAGGCCTGATAGTTCACGAGATATGACCTTGGGAAGTGCACTATTTCTGCATAGAGGCACCTGAGCGTACAGCAAAGTAGAAGTACGGCCACTTTTCAAGGTTTGTGTCCCTAGTAAGTATGTAAAATTCATTGCAGATGCATGATACGTCTTTTGCCGTTCATAAAAAAATAATTGTTTATAACAAAATCTTGCTGTCACCAAATTTAATTACTTTTCGGCCATTTTTTTTTACTTTTGTGGCAAAAAAGCAATTGTAATTGATGCAAGATGTGTAATATATTTTTTTATCAATAAATAAATTATTTTTGATAAGTTTCGAATAATTGTTCATAACATAATCATTTTACAACCTCTTTCTAATAATGAGCAAAAATTTTTATCTATGATAGTTAATAACGAAATCTTGTTCTAACCACTTCTGAGTATTTTTGTAGCAAGAAAGTAATCATAATCGTCTGGGAATGTGATGTAGATTTTTATCAATTAACAAATAATTTTATAAATAATTGTAACAAAATATTTTGTTAACTACTTTTGAGTAGTTTTTGAGTACTTTTGTGTTGAAAAAGTAACTGTAATTGATTGGGAATGAATAATAGGTTTCCTATATTGGTAAAAAAATTGTGTTGGAATTTTTTTAAAAAATACGTTAAAAATGAATCACGGACTTCATGCTCGAGTTTCAAATTAATTTCCATTCTTTTTAAGTTTCACGCACTAGCACACTACTTAAGAGATCAAGTGTATCAAGTGTTTGTACAAGATAAGATTTTCAAGCTTGGTCAAATTTTTTTAAGTGACTGTATTTTTATGACCTGCGAAGACGGAGAACACGTAATTATATATATCACATTTCCAGACTAATAAAATTACTGCCTTGCTACAAGAATACTCAAAAACTACTCAAAAGTGTTATTAAAAGTGCATCAATTACAATTACTTCTTTGTCACAAAAGTGCAAAAAATGGCCAGGAAGTAATTAAAAGTGGTGACACCAAGATTTTGTTATAAATAGTTATTCGTTTATTAGCGGCAAAAGACGTATTGTGCATCTGCGTTGAATTTTACACACTTACTAGGGACACAAACTTTGAAATATGTCCGTACTTCTACTCTACGGTACACTCAAGCGCTTCTGCTGCAAATGTGCATTTTTCAAGGTCATATCTCGTGACCTATTTTGTTGTGATACTCGCAGGAAAAGAGATATTCTTCAAAAACCGGTTTCGGTCAAAAATGCCCAAAAAATGGAATTTTTGAAACCTTGCAATTCCTATACTCATATGGCTAGAAGACTTTCTTCAAAATGCAGGCATATTTTTATTTACTCTATTTAATCTTCTAACAACATTAACGCGAACCTAACCTGGAACGTTTAATTTGGAAAAAATTAAACCTCATTTTTTTGCTCCTAAAAATAGGCAAAAACAGTCAAATATGAAGGGTCTTAATTTTAGACCAATTACAGTTAGAACGTTGTTTTTTTCGAATCACAGGAAATTGAGTTTTTTAATGTACCATAACTCGCAGGCTATTGAAGATAGCGGATTATTTTTGTTACATAATTTGCTCTTAATTTAGTTTTCTTTCTTTCACCTGTTAGACATTATGCTTTACGATGCAATGGGAATTACTTGTACTTATTTTTCTTACGTAATGCCTGGACTAAATGCTGAATTGTGGTGACATGCTCCGTTCCGAGTGAAATAACTACCATGGAAAATGACAGAAATTTCTGGAGCACAAATTTACTATCAAGAAGACGTCCTTTCCCTCAACTTTGTACAGAAAAATGGTGATCTGATTTCTGGAATGCATTTTGGTCTCCTTACTAACTCTCAATAACTTTCCAATTTAAATACTTAATTAGTGAATAAATGAAACTACAGTACATCTGATATATCAGAATCGACTGTGAAGTTGAATAGAACGAAAAAAGGATTATTTTGAATATTCATTTATTTCACGCATAAGATCAAGATTCGAACCATACATTAAAATTTTACACGTCAAAATCCACACTTAGGATGAGCATTACTCAGATTTCCCTTTTAGGCTCTTCTCACGGCAGGTATTGTGTCACAGGCCCATCCGATCTGATATTTCGAGAATCGTCCGACTCTAGGAAGCAGATTGAGAGAAAGATGTTGCACTGGCATACTACCTTCGGAGACAGTCAAGGCCACATCGTGAGTGTCACCGTCTACTTCGCCAAAGGATTTGAATCCATTATTTGGCGTAATACCTCTTAAGGGGGTCCTCTACTCTCGCGGTTTCAAAGAATCGATTTTTTTTCTTGCATACAATCAACCTAGAGGTATTGTGGAATGTATCACAGAAAGGATCTAATAAAAATCGTATTCCTTCGCATGTTTCCGGGAGACGAAAGGTACCCACCTCCGGCCGTTTCCGAGAAGTAAAGCGTGGCGCGCAACGTCAACACTTTTCCTGGTATCAATCGTTGCCGAAAAATATTCCCGGACTATTTACAAACATTGTATGAGTGTGTAAGTTTCCTCAAATGTTTTCCTGTTATTCTTGAGTTGACAGGTTCACTTTATTGTTCAGTATCTGACTGACTTTCAATTCGGTCGCATCGCAGTTGTTTCGAGCGTTCATAGTAAATTTTTTGTAGTTTTTAGTTGAAAATGGACGGAAAAAGAAAACAGTTGAGCGGTTTTAGTCGTATCGCTTGCCGTGCAAAGAATAAAAAGAATAATAGCTCTTTTTTGGCCGAGAACAGTACCGAATATGTGAGCGCATCGGCGTGAAAACTTAGAGGTAGGCGATCGTTCGGTGCAGCGATTTCCACGGCTTTTTCGTATTGTTTTATTGAGTTCGTTTCGGTTTTTGCCGCTATTTCGGACAATTCAGTATGCAAAACGTGCCACGAAGAATTGAAATTTCTGTAGAGTGATATTCGTGGGGTGGGGTTCAAACCAAATATGCGTTGTGAAAGGTGTGGCAACAAATCTGTGTCCAACTGTCCGGAAATTGAAGGCGCTTGCGAATTAAACCGCCGCACAGTGGTTGAAAATGAAGAAAAGCTGGCCAAAAGTTGAAAAAAAATTTCCCTCAAGCCTATTTTCGTTTATTGGTAATGCTTGAGTAATGTTTTCTCCATCGTTTTCCATCGCTGTAGATGAGCAAACGTTCTTACTTGCTTCAAGTTATCATTCCCAAATTGACCGTCGGGAGTGACTCGTGAAACGTTCGTACCGGTGAAAAAAATCATTCGCTCCGAAAGTGCATCCCTTTTTTATGGATCATCGGATTTTAATTCTACAAAATGGAATCTTCTCCTGAAAGTAAGCATAATTTTCTGTTGTTTACAGGAAACACGAAGTCACATCGTTTCACTCTCATATCTTGTCAATCTAATGGAAAAAAGTTCAATGTTTATAATTGAAAGTATGCATTCAAAAACGTTTAAAAAGAAACCCCGAAAAACAACGCTTCAGAATTTTTTCCCCATACCAACATGACCTTCAAGTAACTTATGTCAAAAGCACAACTGCCACTTATTGCAACTTTCTATATTATCGAAAAAAGTTTCGTAGATAATTTGAAGACAAAAAATGTAAAGGGATAAAGTTCCGAAAAGCCCTTACCTCTGATCAATCCGAAACTTCGTATACCTATGTATTTCATTGCGCTCATCGCGAATATGATAGTGAAAATGCCCACACATTTGATTTTAATGGTGAAAACCATGAAAACCCCATGAAAATCATGTTTCTTCACGGTTATCTTAGTGAATAGTGGAAATTGATGAAAAAGCTTCAAATAAAAATTGTAGATTCTCTGAAAATACATATTTCATGTTCAACATGTTTTTACCCTCTCACTGATGGTTTTCGACTAAAAAGACGAACCTAATATCATATTCTTGATCAGCGACTTCGAAAACCATCGTTAACAATTTTTCGAGTGAACCAGATGTAATTTTTCAGTAGTCGTCTGCCATTTTCAATCCGCCATTTCGTTTTCGACGAACTCAATATCAAATTCTTAATCAGCGACCTTGAAAACCCTCGTATACAATTTTTTTAGTGAATCAGATGTAATTTTTCAGTAGTCGTCTGCCACTTTTAATCCGCCATTTTGTTTTTCGGAAAATTCAACATAAAATTCTAAATCAGCGACCTTCGAAACCCCTTATACTATTTTTAGAGTAAACCGGTTGGAATTTCTCAATTTTTGTCCGACATTTTGAACCTGCCATTTTGTTTTTGACAAACTCAATATCCAATTCTTGATCAGCGACCTGGAATACCCCCATATGCCAAGCTTAAGTCAAATTGGACGATATTTTCGACTTTTGACCAGCTCTTTGGGATTTTCAACCACTGTGCGCCGGTTGGTTTTCGTCTTTCGTTTGCTTGGTGTGGGACATGAAGGGCTAAACAAGTTTTGCGGTTTTCTGAACATTCGTGCGGGAATACCAAATAATACGTACTACAAATGCCTGGACAACATCGAAGTTGCCACAGCGGCTGTCTACGATGCTGTATTACGGATCGCTGTAGGGAAGGAGAAAGAAATGAACGAAAGTCACGGTTACGTAGCAGAAAATTTAACTGTTTCTGCAGATGGCACCTGGAAGAAGCGAGGCTTCTCTTCCTTATTCGGCGTTGCAACTCTTATCGGGAGTTTTAGCGGAAAACTAGTAGACGCAGTAGTAAGATCTAGCCTTTGCCAAATACGCATCGCTCAACAAGAAAAAAACGATGGAAGCAGACACCGAGCAATTTGAAGAATGGTACGCAAGCCACGAGAAAGATCGTACCATGAACCATTCGGGTAGCGCTGGGAAAATGGAAATTGATGTCATCGTAGAGATGTTTCAAAGTTCAGTTGAAAAGCACGGCGTAAAATACTTTGAAGTATGTCGGCGATGGGAAATAAAAACGTTCGAAGGAATCAAGGATTCAAAACCATACGCGAATGACCTAGTCGTCCAAAAAAAAAGAATGCGTAGGGCACGTAGAGAAGCAAATGGGGACCAGATTGAGGAAGATGAAGAAAGAGAATAAATGCATCGGCGGGAATGGTGAGGGCAAGTTCACAGACAAACTTATCGGCGAGCTGACAAAATTTTATGGATTGACGATTCGGAGGAACTCCAGTTCTGTACAAGGCATGAGGAACACAATCTGGGCATCCCTCGAGCACTGCTCGTCATCAGACGAAAACCCGAATCACTCGTAGTGCCCACCCTGCGAGAGTAGTTGGTGTAAGTAGCGCCAAGCAGAGGCGAAAGGAATTTTGGGGACTTTCAAACATGGAAGGGTCTCTATCGATCCTTTAATCGTAAAGTTATTGAAGCCTATTTATGATAGTCTGTCCAGGAATGACCTATTGGAAAAGCGTTTAGGATCCCATACACAGAATAGCAACGAGCCCTTAAACAGCTGCATTTAGGACTTAGCGCCGAAACACATACATTCGAGCAAGCGTGTGGTCGACATTGCGAAAAACTTGGCTGTGAGCACATTCAATGAAGGGTTTTCATCCATTTTACAAGTGATGAAGATGTTGGGAATCACTTTGGGACGGCCGAGATTTGCACAGCCCCGGTATACCGTATTAACTTGTAAGTCACTACAATCAAGTTCTACACTGTACTTTACCTTCAAACGCGTTTTCCCGAAAGTAGTGTTTTTTCGCCACAGTTCAACACAGTTTGTGTCCGATTTCAATGGTTTTGGTCTTAAAATGTTCGGAAAACGTACCACTATTTTTCTCTGAGTACGATTGAAAAATTTTTTTGGTTCAATTTTTATAGCCTCTGAACGGTACAAAAACGCGGTCAAAATGTCAATTCTTCACCAATTGTTGCATGAATTTTACAAATTGAAATTTGAATTCCGGAACCACTGCAATCAATGACGTTTCACGGTCGCAATTTTTTTTTATTTTCTTTCTTGAATGTCGGATTCGATACTTTAAACATGAACCTTTTAAATGAAAACAAATTTCAAAATCAAATCAGAAGAAACTTCACAATTAATCCTAAAAAAACTACTAAATTCCAGGTCTTGAGAGTAAAGGTCACCCTTATACAATATCGCACTGTTTCCTCCATATGATTAGTAAATTCAACATAATAGCCTTCTGAATTAAAAAAAATTCTCGCTCTTGCGACGAGAATTTACTTACTTACTATAATGCCTATGCCAACCTGATTTCCACCATTAGTCATTCATGATATGTTAGAAATCTTGCTCGCGCCTGCGCATGCTTTTGCTTCCGCATGCTCATGGAATTAAACCTCATGGTTTCACATTTTGTTGTTATGCAATTGTCATGACTGATTGCCAAAAAATATTGTAGACAGTTATATTTTTGAAAAAAATTTGAACGCGACAAAATACTTTCCCTAGAATTATTTCAACCAAAGTAAGGAGATTAAAAACTAGGTAATCAGGGAATGTGTTTGTGCTGGTTATGCAATGGTACATATCAAACGGAATCGGATTGCAGGAAAACATTATGAGCTCGAGCAGGACGACGTTGGGCGACATACGGCCATCATAAAAAAAATAATATCAGAAATCTTTCAAAAATATATATGAAGCGGAGATAGTCCACTTGATTTAAGGATAGGAATTAAAAAAGGTGCCATAAAATGTGAAATGTTCCTCTATGAAGCTCCAGGCAACGATCATTCAGCAACTGAGGTAGAAAGTAACCAGAAAATGAAAAATTTCACAATTTTTTGTTAGGTTATGTGGGACTTTTATTTTTGTATTTGAAGGCTGATATGATTGATAGAATAACTGGAGCTTGCAATCAAGGATAGTTATATACTATGTGCGTCAACGACTTCGAATGCTTATACGAGACAACGGTAAGGGGAAAGGAGGCTATTTCTACAACAGCCAGACGACGAAACACCAGAAGGGGAAGACCTACAAACCTAGAACTTTTAAGCAGAGCCACGTCGTGCTCACATAGTCTGGAAATCCGAGAGCAGCGAGATTGAGAGAAAAAGATCGACAGAAGGAGAAAGACAAGAGGAGGATGATACTGAGGAAGCAGGGAAGGCGGGAGAAGTTGAAAAGAGCAAATTGAAAAGGAAAACACTGGAAAGAGAGAGGAGAAAAAATCTGATAGTAAAAATGATAAAGGAATTAGGAGAGGGAATAAAAGGAGAAAGTATGGAAAAAACTGAAAATTGTAGAGAATCATTTGAGACAAAATGGAAAACGTAGGAAAATAGAAATGAGAGCATTAGAAGATAGACTGAGTAAATTAGAAGCAAGGGCTGAGCAGAGTATGAGGACAGTAAGTATCGAGAAAGTGGATAAAGACGGGATAGATGCACATAATGATGATGGGAATGTACAGAGGAGATCTACACAAATAGAAAGACATATGGAATGAGAACAAAGAAAGAGGAGAAGCAAGAACGTTGTGATCAAGGGGGCGGAAATAAAAAAGCGGGACAGGAGAGCAATAGGTGAGGAAAATGATTAGTGACGTAGGAGCAAAAGTAAGGATAGAAATAGTAAGGAGAATAGATAGGATTGAGGATGGGAGAAAAGCATGTGTTTGGTGACTCTAGAAATGCGGAGGATAGATTCGAAATAATGGGGAGAAAGATATTGTTGATAAGAACAACAGAGAGAATCGAAGATATGATGCGACAAGAGAGAATAAGAAAATGGATAATTGTCAGAGTGCATGGGAAGAAAGAAAGAAAGGTAGCAGAGTAATGATAGGGAGGGATAGGATATGGGTAAACGGAGAGATGAGGATCTGGGACAAAGAAAGGGAAGTTTTGGAATTCTTCAATCGAGACAAGGGAGGAAAATGTAGGGAGAACGACAAGATCAAGGAAACACGGCGGGGTTTATGGCAGGCAAACAAACATAGAGACAAGGACCTCCCTTATACTCTTATCTACTTACCATTACCCCTTTACTTAGATTGCATGATCCTGTTTTATCTTTTCAACATCTTAGTCTGCACCTCGCCCCCCCCTCCTTCTCCCTTTCCCTTTCAATAGTGTCTGCACTTCTTGTTCCATCTCATCCATTCTTATAACTTCCAATCCTATAGACCCATTTCCCCTAAGTATCTATCCTTTCCTATCCCAACTTGCTGTTCTAATATGCTATCTTCTTCCTCTATTGCACAATCTCTCAATAACACTTGTCTTTCACTTCCTCTCGCTATTTCATCAAATTGACATGCTCCTTTTTAAGTGCACCTCTCATTTTATACCCATCTATTACTTCCCCCACTAAGCATCCTGGCATGCATTTGCTCAACCTCAGATTCTACCTTTGATTATTCTCATGTATTCTCTGAACCTCTTCATAGTCTTTCCATCCTTCAATGTTCACACCATACAATATTACGCTTGCCACCAGTTATTCAAAAAATATAAATCTTCTTCTGAAATCATCCTTTAGCATTTTATTACGAATGCTCATGCTTCCTTTATGACCACTAATGCTTTCTCTACTCTCTCCCTTACATGCGCGCCCTTATTGCCGTTCCAATCTAAGCAACAACCCAGATTAACGAATCCCTCCACTAACTTTGATTTTTCCCTCTTCCATTTTCAAGCCCATTTTTTATACTTCCTCCACATTAAAAATTATCTTTTTGGACTCCAAGTATCTATCCAGCCTCCTCGCTGCCTTCTTTAGTTCTCCTTCCTTTTTTGGTTATAGCCCAATATCATCGTCGTATGCTAGCGTAACAAATAGTTCTCTTCCTAATACCGTCCGCCTTCCCTTCCCTTTCGAAGCACCTCTTCTATGTCCGAGATAACCGTTGCATCGGGTTTGGCGGGCAACCTTGCCTCTGCCCCGTTTCTGTTTAAAGAGCCTCAGTTTTCTTCCTGCTTACTCTGACCCTGACTTTTGCTTCAAGGTCAATAGCTTCCATCCTTTCTTACAGACCTTTATCTTTCCCTCCTTCTTTTGGAACCTTATATAGGATCTCTCCATCTACTGACGGTGAAGCACCCTTGAGATCCATAAAAAGGCGCAGATGCTCCCCTTCTCCTTTATTACCTTTTTATCTACTTAATCCTGCAGTAAATGAATGTTGTCCATTGGACACCTTCTTTTACAAAAACATGCCTGCGTTTCTGCATAAATCCTTTCAGTCTCCACATCCTGATTCAACCTCTCTGCCAACACTATCGCATGAAGCAGGAGTGTCCAACGCAAAGCTGGCGCGCTTCTCATTTCTTCCCCTTCTCCGAGCGCTTCTTCGAGAATTCTCTTCTCGTTTCCCCTTTTCACATCGTGCTCACCGCAAGAACGCATTCAAGGTGTTCAGGGAGGGGATTGACGAGTGACAGTTATTTACACCGTAACTCATGCGTTGGACATCTCTGGCATAAAGCTTATGTGCAGTTGTGAAGGGTATTCACCCCTATAGTTTATCACCCCCTCTTCATCTCCTTTCTTGGGTATTGGTGGTATTCTCGAAATTCCATACGTCTTCCTCTACTCCATTCCTTTCATTTTGTTCTCAGTCTCTTTCTGTATTCCTTCCTCTTTCCTCTTACATAACTTTCTGAATCGTTTCTTGCCCCTTACGTATTTTTCGATATTTATCATTTATTTTTTCTACTTATGTATATAATCATTTACCCTCCCTCATTCTATTCTTACTATTCTTACTATTCTCTACTTACATTTTACATCCCACCACGGTATTTCCATATCTCTATTCGATCTATTACATTATTTGACTGTCAGACATTCTTCCATATTCCTGCAGAGGTCTTCCTATTCTTCTTCTTCTGCCCCTGTATAACCCTATCCTACTGCTTTCATATCTTTTCTGGACTGCTTTCTTGACTCGTCTGTCAATATCCCCTTTTCGAATCTCCTTTCATCCCTCTTTCAATCATCTCTACTAAACTTTCTTTTCAATTCCGCATGAATGAGTTGATGATCTGCTTCTACCCGTTCTGCTTCTTCGATCTCCCTCACTTTATCCCACCCTTTGGCATTCATAGTAGGCGGTTTTGTCAACGCCAAAATCGCTTTCCTTCTTTGTTCCATACCTCATCTTCCCTCTTCCCCTAAAACTCTTTCTTCTATGATTCTTCTTATATTCTGCGCATCGTCTTCTCGTTTTATCCCTTCTCTGGATTTGAGACCTTTCGTCACTTCTGCGAAGTCTATCTTTCTCTAAAAATTTATCTCACAGCCGGCCCACACTTACCTCTTCCCTTCCATCCTAATCTTTCTGTACCTCACCTCTCTTAACTTTTGTCTTTCTTCTCTCCCTATTTCTCTAATTTTTCTTTGAAGATTCTCCTTTTCCTCGTAATCCCTGAACACTTGCGACGCTCCCGAGCCTGCCTTCTTTCATTATTTCCCTGTTTTTATTTCCACGTTCCCATCTCTGCATCTACCACTTCCTTCTCTCCTATGCCCACTGACATTACGAGCTTTGGCTTAGCCCATAACTATAGCTTTTTTTTAAAGAATCCGTGCATACCTTACTTTTCTCCTACACTTCCTATTTTTACCTCTCCTACTGCAATGCAACCAGTCCTCGAATTCCCTGAACTTCTTCTCATCCTTCTTCTTCCCTTCCTCTAATTGATTCTGCAGATTAGCGATTCTTTCTTTCCCTCCCTTCCTCTCCTCCTCAAGCGATCGTCCCAATCCTTCAATCCTACCGTGAACTTTCTTTAGTTCTTTCTCCCATCTTCGATTCCTTTCTTGCCCTCCCCCTCTAAGCATTCTCACCTCACATCTTTTGTTCTAGTTTTTACCTTAATTTCATCTACTCTTCTGCCGTCTTCCTCTGCTTCTTTCCTAGCTTCCTCATTATTCCAATATTCTTTCCGTCGATCATAACGATCTGGAACTCTTCTTGAGGAAAGACTGATCCGAAACTTGCGTGCATGAGGAGTGAGCCTTGAACCTAATTTCTGGCACGCAGTTTGGTCTCCTTGCTATGACTCCCCAATTTTAATACCTAATGAGAGAATAATCAGGCTACAGTACTTTTCGTATATCAGGATTGACTGTAAAATCAAATAGAACAAATGGTAAAATATTTTGAAGATTCATTTATTTTACGCTTCGGCTCAAGATTTGAACCGTACATAAAAATTTGACACGTCAAAGCCCACACTGCGGATGAGCGTTTTTTAGATTTTTCTCCAAATCTCTGCGTAAGGGAACCATTGCGTCACAGGCCCATCCTATCTGATGTGTTGAGAATCGTCCGACTCTAGGGAGCAGGTTCAAGAAAAGATATTGCAATGGCAGACAACCTTCAGATACAGCCAAGGCAACATCGTGAGTCCCGCCTTCTTTTTCTTCAAGGGCTTTGAATGCAGGATGTGGTATAATATCTTTTAACAAGTGTCGGACGATTTTCCGCTTTGGATTAATAAATTCAACATAATAGCCTCCTGATTTTTTGAAAACGCTTGCTCTTGCTACGAGAATGTGATCGCTTACAACAATGCCTATGCCAACCTCGTTTTTACCGTCCATAATCTTGACCGAATCGGGAATTTGATGGTCTTCACCATATGGGTCACCGTATGGCATATATGGTCTCATCGATGAAGAAGAAGCTCGCTTGTGACGTAGAAGAAGAGCCGACGATGTCCCTGAAAGGATAATACAGAATAATTGATCGGTTTCTTATTTTATTGTTATATAATAGTCAGAACCGATTGCCGAAAAATATTGACATAGAGCGAAAAAAATGTTTCGCAAATTATGGATAATCAGTATTATAAGAAAATTTTATTTTTACATTCTCATTCTGAATGAGAAGGTATTGGTTTTATGCGGAAATTGACATTTGCGAATTTGATGAAATTTCCACGTTTTGAGACCCCCTGAGTCAGAAAAAACGATTTTTTGTAGGTGTCTGTCTGTTGTCTGTATTCTGTATACACGATAACTTTCGAAAGAATTATCATATTGTACTGTGCTTCGGCACACTTTTTTGAAACCGGAAAAGAAAGGACGAGTTCGTTAACCAGCTTTTTTGGATGGAAAATCGGAGGGGGGGACGGGGGCATTCTGAACATTCTTTTGGACTTTTTTCAAAATTATCAGAGTTATGGCATTTTTGAAATTCGAAAATGTAAACGAAAATAAGAATTTTCAGCCAAACAACGCAAGATATGAAAAAGGTTTGGAGAAAAAAAATGTTTCTTTTTGGGAGCCCTCCAGGAAGATCTTTACAACTTTTCGAGTTTTCTCGAAGAATCCAAAATTCAAATTTTGTCCACACAAAAAATATTGAAAAATAGAAGATTTATTTTTTGTTCAAACTATGCAAGGTACGGGAAAATATTGATGAACTAAACTTGTGCACCAAAGAAAGATCTAGAAATTTAGTGAAAATAACTTTTTGATAGGACAAGTAGTTTTTGCTTCATTTCAATCAGGAAAAATAACTATAAAAAGTAAATAATAAAATTTGTGGAAAAATGACTAAGGCTATCGCACAAGATTGATAGAGGAAAGTTATTTACCCGAAAAATATCTGTAAATTTGTTATAACTTTTCCCATTAAACGAGTAGTTTTTTCAATAGTTAAAAACTAAAATAAAAGATAAAAGAATATAATTTCTACAAAAACAACACAACATGTGAAAAAATTAGGCAACAAAACTTCTCTACCGCTTTGGACAAACTTTATTTTTCCTGATTGAAATGTAAACTAAATATCCTGCTGAAGAAAATGATTCCACATTTGAAGATATTTTCCTGGTAAAGAATTTGCGTCTATTTGATTTTTCCTAAGCTTGCGTCATTGTCCAAGAGTTCATTTTCCTCATTTTTTATGTGCTTTTTTATAAATGAAGCAAAAACTACTTGTCCTATCAAAACATCAATTTTACCAAATTCGTAGATCTTTTTTTGGTGCATGGTTTTAGTTCATTTATATTTTCCCGCACCTTGCGTAGTTTGACCAAAAAATTAATCTTTCAATATTTCAATATTTTTTGTGCAACCAAAATTTGAATTTTCGTTTTTTTGAGAAAACTCGAAAAGTTGTAAAGATCTTCCTGGAGGGCTCCCAAAAAGGAACATTTTTTTCTCTAAACTGTTTTTTATATCTTGCGTTGTTTGGCTGAAAATTCTCATTTTCGTCCATATTTTCGAATTTTGGAAATGACACAACTCTAACGATTTTGTTTTCATTTCAAAAAATCAAGAGGATAAATTGTTTTACAATTTTTAAGTCTTGGAAAAAAAAGTCTGAAATATTTTTCAAAATGATCCCCCCCTTTGATTTTTCATGCCAAATAGCTGGTTAAAGAACTTGACTTGTCTTTTGGTCCCTTAAAATGGATGCCAAAGCACGATCGAATATGATCATTCTTTCGAAATTATCTAGTTCACGGATTTGTTTTTATTATTTTTTGTGCGATCAAAATGTTAATTATTGATTCTTAAAGAAAATTCAAAAAGTTGTATTCACGTTCTTGTAGGGCTGTCGAAAAGATACATTTTTTCTCTCTGACTTTCTTTTCAATCTTGGGTTATTTGGCTAAAAATTCTCATTTTCTTTTATAGTTTTGAATTTTGAAAATACCATAACTCTGACAATTTGGTTTTCATCGAAAAGAATGATAAAGATAAATTGTTTCACTTTTCAAGTGCTGTAGGAAATCGCACCAAAAATTTTTGATTCTTGGAAAAAAAAGTCCAAACAAATTCTCAAACTGCTCCCCCTTTTTGATTTTTCATCCAAAACAGCTGGTTAATGAACTCGTCCTTTCTGTTTCCGTTTTTAAAAAGTGCGCAAAAGCACAATCCAATATGATCATTCTTTCGGAAGTTATCGAGTACACAGACGACGACGACGACGACGACGACAGACAGACACAAACGTAAAAACTACTTTTTCGGAATCCGGAGGTCTCAAAACGTGGAGATTTCATAAATTCCGCAAAAGTCGATTTTTACATAAAACCAATATGATGAGAATGTAAAAATGAAATAATACATTTCTTGAAAAAATGACTAATGCTGACACAGAAGATTGATAGAGAAAAGTTGTTCACCCGAAAAATATCTGTAAATTTTTTATAATTTTTCCCATTGGACGTGTAGTTTTTGTTTCAATCGTAAAAATCAAATTGAGAAATTGAATTTCTAGAAAAACTACACAGCATGTGAGAAAAATTAGGCAACAAGACTTCTCCACCGTTTCGGACAAACTTTGATCGAGTAAGCAGCACGAGACACGCGATGAGAAAGTATTCGTTAGAGCCGGAGAAGCTTGAACAGAAAAGAATTCACACTTATCAAATTGAAGTAGTCCACATTTTACTTTTGAGTTATACAAGCTTTATATATAACTGTATGAAGGTACATAGGCCGAGCGCGGAGCGCGAGGTGAGTCCATCATCGAGCGCGAAGCGCGAGATCCGACAGACGCACGCTCAAACTTGCGAGCGAAGCGCGCGATGAGAATGTGCCCGTGCAGCGGGCAGATTTTTAGACATATTTTCAAATCGATGTATCTAAAGAATGGCAAAAATCGATCATAAAAAAAAACTACGCGTGTGTATTTACTACCACCAACGAGCCAAAGAAATGTTCCGCGAGGTATGTACGAAAGATTAAGATCCATTTCGAGAGAACGAAAATATAAATAAGAATAACAATCGTTTCAAGCATGACAAAGAATAATCTAAGATCGGCAAAAACTAAAACGATCATAGAAGAAGAGGCTGATGGGAGCGGTCTAGGGAGCTTAGATAATCTTAACGAAAGCATTGTACCATCAACTGTAAAGGTGGTAGATCCCGTGACGAAACTATTAGAACTGTTCAGAAATTTTGAAGGTAAGATCAACGAATGGTCAGAGAGAGAGATAAACAAGAAAGAGAGAGAAGGGAAGAACACAGGATGAGGCATTTAGAAGAAAGAATAATGAGGATAGAGGCTCAGACTTCAAGGATTCCGTCGCCTAACGCACATAGTGGCTCAAGCCAGGTAGCAGTAGGGGGGGTACAGAATAGAGAGATAAAGAGAGAAACTCGACAATTAAGTTAAGAAAACTCGAGAACTCGAGCATCAAGTACATCGTACCTGGATAAAAAAATGACCCCAGCCCAATTAGATATCTTAATGAGTGAAGACAGTACTGGATCGCAATAAATATAAGACCCAATGAAATTAATAATAGAGAGAGCGTTGTCCGGCTCATCAGCAAACTGTTGGCAAATTAATAAAGATGAGGTTCACAGCTTTCAGGATTTCTTTCATAGGTTAATGAAGAGGTATTGGGGGAAACAAGCACAACATGAACTAAGGAGAACAGTTGAATTCAGGCAGCACAAAAATGAAAAAAAAAACTCACGTACTGGATACATGATAAACATTTATGCGGAAGCTATAGAAAACAGCCACCAATAAATGGAAGAGAAGTTATGCAAAGACTTGCAAGGCATTTTAATGAGAAAAGTAAACACGCGATAATAGAAATAGGAATAACGCAAATAGGCAGATTATTTGAGTTATTGGAAGCTATGATAAAATAGAAGAAGTCAACAGTGCAAGAAAGGACTAGAAAGCACAGAAAGGATAGAAGCCAAGGTGGATGGAGGGGAGAATCGAAAACCAATTACAACAAACTTCTAAATGGAGGGCGCAAAAATCAAGTGGACATGGAAATCTCACAGGACTGCAACCGCACGGAATGACACAAGTTAACAACCAGGGTTATCAACATGGAAGTAACAGAACATCATTAGAACCATCTCAGCAAATAAGAAGTAGGAATGGGGGACAAAGTAGACCCATTGAAAGACAATGGAGAAATCTGCAGCCATATCAATATCGAGTAAGAAACCTGTAGATAGAAGAAAACTGTGATAATAAAGGACCGGCTATAACAGAAATTTTGGAATATTCAAACTCGGGAAAATAGCAACTGCCGTGTTTTTAGGAACAACCTTAGAATCAGAAGGCACGTCAGAAGAAAAAGTATATTATGTAAATCGCTTACACAATTCCAGGGAAGAACTATTAGAAATCCCACGCTTCCAATCACTGGGGTGGTCGTCAGAGGATTACTTGAGGAAAAGCCACCGTAAGTAAAACAAAAAACAAACATTCAAAGACATAATCTTACCCACATGCACCATACAGATGATATTTATGGTGATACCAAATCTGTCAAGAACCTGCATAATTGAAATTGCCACATTAGATTTGCTGATCTTCCCATAAAACCTGACTCTATTGACATTTATCATCTGGCGACAAATGAAGGAGATAAGGCAGACAACAGGAAAAAGATGTTATCAGTAGTTCCCTGCAAGCGGTAGAACAGGAGACTCAGATGGAATCAGATTCTGAGACAGTTTTCGCCATCATCCAAGGGAAAAGGCCAAGAAAGCCTTCTCAAAGTCCTCCTTAGACAAGCACAAGAAGACCTGCGCTTAGGATGGCCGCGACTCAGTTTCAAGTACCTATACCCGAAGCCCTGAGCTCTATGATGGAAAAGAAGTCGTCGGCAGGCCAACAGAGGAGAAGGAGGGTCGGATGCAAGCCTGAGACGAGGCGGTGTCAATTAGGCCGTTTAAGACTTCGAGTTACGCACAAGTGCTTGAAACATGAAGAGAACGGCTGCGTCAAGCATCCTTGGTGTAAAAATCAGGAGGGTGTGGCGAACCAGGGACTAAGCCATTCTCAACGAAGTAGGCAACGAGGAAGAAGGTAGCGCTGAACTGAGTTCTGCTATCAGGGAAGCAGTAGCGGAAAAGTGCGTGAATTTGTTCTCCGCACTGAAGTCAAGATACTTGAATCCGACGTAACAATAGTGGGTTTGGGTGTTAAAGAGGCACTAAAAAGACACTTCAGTGAGTGGTGTGTCCTGCCGTCTGGGAAAGAAGACAACAATTGCGATGTCCTACCGATGCTGAAACTACACATCGCTGTTCCGCGAAGAAGGATGGTGCCCGAATAGAGATTAGACCATCCTACGGGGACCGCAAGATGTGCAGTCTTCCGAGAGGGCTCCCTCTGAGGGGAAGCCTTGAGGTACTTACAGTAAAGCCCAGTCAAGATGTCAAAGGTCGACATGCCTGCTGCGTGGCAAAGAAGTTCCATGGAGGTAACAAGGCAAATTGACACTAACAGCTGGTCGCCAAGGAACGGCGTAATTGGCCTTACCTCTATTTGAGGTAAGTTTAGTTGGAATTGCCTTTTTTAGGCTGAGTCACACACTCCGTGCATAGATGAATTCTTACCTTATCTACCAAGAAAGAGAAAAAAACTTCTGCTGTGCAAACCTATTGCCACTCCAATTTTAATTGGTCTTAGACCATCGAAATCGGAAGTTATAGAATACGCGCTATATTCACATCAAATGCTCTGAGTTTATTATTGACTGTTGTTATGGGAATGAGAAAAAAAATCATCGTAAAGGAATATGATGGATATATGAAAAGGCACGAGCTGCAGTCTGCTATAGTGACCCCAGTAGAAGCTAATACAAATCTAACCCTTACACTGCCGCCTTGGTAACAAAAGATTATCCTTCCATTGCGTGACCCTGAAATAGAACCATGAAAAGAACCATGAAAATAATATTCAAGAAGCTGTGATCCGTAAATATAATTTTAACATCCTTGAAGTCGTGAAAACTCAATTCACAGTTTACTTTCATCATTGTTGTCTGTCTCTGTGATAACACGCAGCGTATTTACGCGACGTAATTACACTAACTTTTTCGAACTCTGTCGATTTGCTACCGGAAGTTTGCATGCCAGTTCCATCCCCGTAAGTAGGGCTGTGCTCGTCAGTCCACTTGACAGTTGTGCTTCTGCTACTGCTAGTTGTATATTCAAAAACTTTTTCAAGGTCGAGCTTGTTCGATTCTATAAGCTAGCTTAAGATCACTTGATTATGACCTCTACACCTTCTCACGTATAGAAATGATTTACAGCCCTCATGAGAAATATGCAGTTCTCGTATAGTCCTGAATCCCCCCGCCCCCACATAATAAATAATTATTACAGCAATTCAACTGTCAACCATAAGTGTAATTTTTAACGGAGAATGATGAATTCGCGGTGCCAAATTTACGGGTCGAATTTTCGAATCATTGAGTACCATTTTTAGAAACGACATATTTGTAAAGGAATCTATTTCGATTTCAAAAACATGATAAAAAGTCTCATTAAATGCTTGTTTTCAAGACGCTATACGCTTTCTATCCATGTTAAGACACGCTTGTTGACGCAATTTTTTCCAGGATGGAATTATCGGTTCGTTTCAACAGGAAATTTGACTTTCTAATACGTTTTTGGCTTCTTCTAAGAGATCGTTCAAATCATATATATGATCTTTCAGAACGCCACGCTGTGTGTACGAAGATTCTATCAATTATATGAAAAAAATATCATCTCACTAACCTTTATTTTCTTCGGATGAAACGATTATTCCTTGAATCAGAACCACACAAACTGTGAGAAGATTGATGTACATTTTCTGGCCTATCTTCATGGTTGACTATGCAATCATCGAATAGAACTGATTGATGGTGGGAAAAGAAAAACTCTCAAGTTTATAGCAAAAATGATGGCTCCAAGGTTACGAAATTTGGAAAGGTACGGATCTGTTAAGCATATAAACGATGTTTGTACACACATGGAAACCTTGAAGAACACGGAAAAAATATGGAGAAACATAATGTATTATTGCTCGAAGAGTAAAACCAACAAAACCTGCACTGTCCTTCAAAATGGAAACAATCAGGTTTTACATCTAGGAATATGTTCGGCAAATACTTTATTGCGGTATTGAGCCACAGAGATAAAAATTTCTCAAATAAAATTGTTGAAAGATTTTATTTTTCAGTCTTGGAGTTTATTTTCCAATAAAGATAATAAAAAATTGTTTGGAAATGATAATTTCAAAAAACAATTAACCTAATCACATATTGCCTATACTATGATTATAGAAAGAGGAGGTGTGACGAATGAAAGAGTTTACCAGAAGAACGTGATTGTGGATCACTTTTAACTTTATTGAAAGAGTTGTGAAATTGAGAATTGTGCAACGTTCGTTTACAGGCTATGCTACCTTGAGACACATACCGCATTCACGAGTTATTGCTTAAAGATAAGGAACAAAATAGTAATGCTTTTAGAATAACTTCTTCCTTCTAAAGAAAAATTGATAAAGTATGTTTTTGAGCTAAAAGAAACGATACCTACACTCTATATCCCATGGACAGATTTCTTGGTCCATTGAACCGGCAAGTCGTCCATTGGACTGGAAAGTTAGTCTATTGGATCAAAATCGCAGGTTCGGTCATTGCTTGGATAGGAATTTCAGTTCACGGCATTTAGAGTGTAGTACTGACGCATTGACCCTAATGATTTCGAACCTCGTCTCTGTCATATTTTTGACTCCGCAAAAAAATATAAAGGGGATCCTTATGATGAATTTTACAGCAAATGCAATGGTGGAACAGGATTTTTGTAAAAATCAATCCCACAGTATGTTCCTCCTCATAGTACACTTTGTTACACAATAATAAATGGATTCGAAATTTTATTTTAATAGATAGTTCCAGCACGAATTTATTGACCTATGAAAAGTACCTTCCGGTTTGTAAGAAAGTAAGATTTAAACATAAAAGCTGTAATTTTATCACGCAAATCGTAAAATATGTTTGCTTCTACTTCAGGCCTCACCATTTCCGACATGTTTTGGCTGTTGAAACGAAATTAGAGCTGACAGATTTTTTTTCGAAATTTGTGTCTCTGGTTTCCAAAAATCCTAGGGACTGTATAGAAGGTTAAGGTCGTTACGGTTATCCGCTTGGTAGAACCAAATGAAGGACAAGTTTCGAGTTCGGTGAAGCATACCACTTCGAGTTACACAGCCTTCCACTTTAAGAGAGATTGCAAATCGAGCTCAACAACCATAACTATACGTTGTTTAGGTCACCTAATCCGATTTTGTGGTAAATTTGACTCCATCAGATCAAGAATAAGTTTACTGGGCAGACGGACTAAGAAAACCAATCAATCCTGCGTGAAACATTACTTTAAACATTTACCTAAATCTGATCTGGAGTTCTTTTGACGTTATCGGGTAAAAATTTACATTTTCCTTTTGTATGGAAAATTTTGTTAACAGGAGCTAGATTTTGTTGACCACCAAGTAAGGAAAGCGTGTTCAATTACGATTTCCCGGAGTACGCACCTTCGTGTTAATGGGAATGGGTTTAGAAGATTTGGTTTGGTAATACTAGCATTCAGGTAGTCAGAATTAGGAATGCTTATGGTGGAACGGTATGGAATTCGGCCGAAAATAAAGACTACGTGAGGGATTTTCTCAAGAAGCTGTATGAAGGTTAAGCCACAGAGCATAACTACAGTGACAAAGACACGGACACGTTAGACATTTCCGACGTAGGTGGCAGAAGAAGAATCAGTATCGACGACAATATTTCCGTAATTAGAAAATTGAAGGACAGTAGGAGTGCTGATGTTGATGTTATTACCTCTGAAATGCTTTAGTTCGGTGGCGGATATTTATTTGTGTGGCTGTGTGAATTTATGAATATGTGTGCTGTGAAGAGCAAAGTTATGAGTGATTGGAGGAAGGTGATTATTCTCCCAATCTACAAGGAAAAGGATGCTTCTGAAAGCAATAGGAGCAATATATAATTAGAGCAAAGCAAGTGTGAGAGTGAATGGGCAAATCAGCGAATTGTTTCATATTAGGCATGCGTTAGGCAAGTATGCGTTATGCACTTATTATTTGTTATGCACTTAATATTTACTACAGGGAGCGGCGGTTACAAATTCAGAGTCTTGGAAAAAATATTTTGTGGAGCCAGAAATTTGAAATTCCTCGCGTGCGTCATTTTTATTCGTGTCTTTTCTCAGATTCGAAGAGTACTAGGTTTGACGAATTTAGTTGAAGTCAAAATTTACTGGTACGGGAAGATGAGTATGCTGAAACTATGGGCAATCATGGGAATCATGATAGATCTGATTTTGAGCATTACAGATAATAGAAATTCAAGTACAGTGAGTCCTTGCCACTCACTATTCGGTGTGCTTTATAAGCGTGAGTCACCTCGCCTCTCACGTTACGGGGTGCTTAATTAAAGTGAGTCCCCTTGCCAGTCACTATTCGGGGTGCTTCATTAGCGTGAGTCCTCTCGCCTCTCACGTTCAGGGGTGCCTAATTAAAGTGAGTCCTCTCGCCTTTCACGTTCCGGGGTGCTTAATTAAAGTAAGTCCCCTTGCCACTCACTATTCGGGGTGCTTTATTAGCGTGAGTCCCCTCGCCTCTCACGTTTCGGGGTGCCTTATTAAAGTGAGTCTCCTTGCCACTTTCTATTCGGGGTGCTACATTAGCGTGAATCCTCTCGCCTCTCACGTTTCGGGATGCTTGATTAAAGTGAGTCCCCTTGCCACTCACTATTCGGGGTGCTTTATTATCGTTAGTCCTCCTCGACCCTCACTTTTCGGGGTACTTAATCAAAATGAGTCCCCTCGCCACTCACTATTCGGGGTGCTTTATTAGCATGAGTCTCCCTCGCCCCTCACGTTTCGAGGTGCTTAATTTTAGTGAGTCCCCTTACTACTCACTATTCAGGGTATTTAATAGCCTGCAAATCTCTGCCTCTTATTTTTTATGGAAACAAGTGAAATGTCACTTATGAAATCTTCTTTTTTCACTCAGTAGGGTCCTCAAACCAGAACGCCTGTTATATTCAGCGTCTGGGTCATCACGTTGAAGACACCAACAGAAGTGAGCTAGCATTGATGAAGACCACCTGCCCTGGTAACGTCTCTCCATTTCTTTGATATCCTGATGGAATCGCTCTCCTTGCTCTTCGCTTTTGTCACCACATAGTTCTGGAAACCGATCTAAGTGGGAGTGTAAATAGTGCAATTTTACACTCATGTCACAACCTGAATTGCGATAGTTTTGGAGCATATTTTCTACAAGTTCTTTATAGTTATTAGGTTTGTTATTGCCTAAAAAACCCTTGACAACTTTTTTGGAGCTGACTCAGGTTTTTTTTCGACAGTGGCCATAACATCTCCTACTTCACTTAGGATCAAGAGCCTTTCCAAATTGCTTCATTAGTCCTAATTTAATACGAAGAGGCGGTAACAAAACTTTTTTGGGATCAATCAACGGATTTCCGAGAATGTTGGGTCTCCTGGCTTAAGAGTTTTACGAAGAGGCCAATCTTCTTCACCATAATGCTGATCTCTATCTCTGCTGTCCCATAAACATGAAAAATACGGGAATTTCGTATAACCCGCTTGTTGTCCAGGAAGCATGGAAATAACTTTGAAATCTCCGCACATTTCCCATTACCATTTGAGGAATTGATAAATTGTCTCCAATTAGTGGGAGCATAAAGTACTCCTAACTTTTGCATGAAATTACCAACATCGTTGCAAAAGACATAGTTATCACAGGTAGAATAATATCCGACTAACGATTTCTCCCGATGACGATACCAACTAAAAGTAGTTCCAAGTAAAAGAAGATTTCTCTCCTTGAGTCTTGAGCCTAGTAATTCAGACTTATCTTTTGGTAATCCTAAATCTCTCACCTGTTCCTTGGAGGGCTATCTAGCTCGACGGGACCTTTTTTTTAAATAAATAGAAATGCGAAATTTTGATTAATTTAAAGTTCATCTCGATCATTTACGAAATAATATCATTCACTCTATTTGTTGAGACAGAAGTGCGGTAAAGGAGAGAGGTTGTTATCATTCTCCTAAGGCCTTACTTGAGAGTATTTAGAAATGAAAAAAGAATTTTGATGCGAAGAACATTCAGAAAGCCATTTGTTGCGGCTGAACTAAATCTCACGTTCAACTGATATGGCCAAATCTAGTAGATTGGCCCTAAATTTGCATAAATTCATCAAATCAAGAGCCAATTTTTCTCTTTGAATCTCGACTAAGGACGCGAATGTATATTACGTGATTGCTGAGTAATCTTAAAAAAATTTAAGCTGTTGAGTATAAATTTCTACGCGGCTTGAAATTGGATGTTTGTCTCGAACCTTGACTTCTTATCAGATTAATCGTAATACCTACTTTTGAGCTTCGCAGATATTTCCATCTAACGGGTAAACATTCTTCATGATTACTCAGCCATCATGTCATATTCATTCGTGTTCTTGATCAAGATTTGAAGAGTTTAGTGGAAAATTTGAAGAGTTGCTTCGAATCTTTAAAATTTCATTATTTTGGTACATTAACATTAATGTTAGTAAGAGGGCGTTTTCTGTTCTAGAACGTGAATATGAGGTCAAAAATGTAATGTAATGTAATGGCAAAAATCAAAAAATTTTCAGAGCAACTTAAATTTCGGAAAATACTATTCAATCAGTAAATTCCTACAACAACAAATAGAAGGAGGTTTTTCGAGTCAAAGCATCCGATTCTTTTGTCTGCTTGCATAATGTTTCTTCCCAAGTAGCAGAAAATTATGTGTGAGTTTCATCGAAACCTAATTAATTGCTCTTGAGATTTTGGGAGCTTAACGCGGTAACGGAGGTTACACGTACGATGAACCCATATTGGTTTTAGTATGCTGAGATGGAAATTAAGATTTCTCAAGAGGATATAGAAAATATATTCAGTCATTTCTCACCAGTTTGTTTGAAATCCGATTTGCGAACAAAACTACACAAGCATGCACGCCTTCGAGGTTGTCTGAAACAGAGGCACTGATTGAATAGCGAGGGGCAAGTCACGTCCGAATATACTCTGAATTAAGAAAAAAAGTGCAATATTTCGTGGTATTCCTGTTCTTAAATACGTTAAGTAAGCTGATTTATTCCGAATACTACTAATAAGCTTATTTAACTAAGAGTTTTGGTAATGTTTTACTCGCTGTGACTCGCTAGAACTCGTAAAATACTCGGCGTTACTCAGCGATACTCGGCGTTACTCGGCCTTATTCAGCGTTCCCAGATGTATTCGGCGATATTCTGTAATACTCAATGCCATTATAATTACTGACGTGAATAGTGGTGAACTGACTAACACCAGTGAACGCGTATGTGTGAGCATGCGCACGTGTCTCTAAACGTTTGTCACTCGGCTGGATAGAATTATACTCGTCGTACTCGTCGATACTCGAAATACTCGGCGAGACTCGTTCCTTATTCTTACTATTCCTCGCTATTTCCTTCGAACTCGCTCCTTACCGTTGACTATTTTACTTAAATAAGCTAAAATAAAAACTTTAGACTTATATTTATAGTTTTCTTGGGACGTTCTTATTTTAAATATTCGAATCTATTTCAAATCCTTATTTTAATTACGATTTTGATATTCGGAAGTGACTTGCCCCTCGCACAAAAGGCCTATGGCTTGTCTCCTCTATCTATAATATCTCTATGATACAAACTCAATCAAAATTGTTCATTAATGGTGAGAAGAGAATTTGTCACTTCGTGAATTTATCTGGGCATAAACTTTTAATGTGACTGTCGCGAGACAACTACCTAAACAAACATATCATATGAATGATCAATTGAATATGACGTTAGATGAAGCTTATCTCACAAAAACAACATTGGAGGATACGTTGAAACTGTGATAACATCGTTTCTAACATAACATAGTTACTACTACTATACATCTCAATTAAAAATTTCATATCAACACTGTTTAGCATATTCCACTGGTTGCACTTTCCTTGCACTGAGTGCTGGAAAGTGTACACTTTTTGGTTTCCTGCACTGGATT
>WSXT02166668.1:1271-23803 GCA_011762715.2 Neuroterus valhalla | reverse complement strand
TGGAATTTCAAAGTAAATAATTGCAAAAAAAGTTCCATTCCCTTATCTGCTGGGAAAGACTATGATTTTCAACCCCCGAAAATCCAAAAAATCAATTTCAAAATTCTTAAACGTTTTCAAAGCTTTTTACCTGAAATCTTGAACATGAATTTTGTGGAATTTCAAAGTAAATATTTGCAAAAAAAGTTCCATCCCCTTATCTGCTGGGAAAGACTATGATTTTCTACCCCCGAAAATCCAAAAAATCGATTTCAAAATTCTAAAACGTTTTCAAAGCTTTTTACCTGAAATCTTGAACATGAATTTTGTGGATTTTTAAAGTAAATAATTGCAAAAAAAGTTCCATTCCCTTATCTACTGGGAAAGACTATGATTTTCAACCCCCAGAAATCCCAAAAGTCAAACAAAAAAAATATATATAAAACATTGTCAAATCTTTCTACTTGAAGTCTTGAACACAAATTTTGTGGATTTTTGAAGTAAATAATTGCAAAAAAAGTTTTAAGCGCGATAGCTGACGAGGAAAGCAGCTATTTTCAAGCCCTAATTATTGACTGTTTTCTGCAGCAAATAGAGGGATGAAACTTTTTTGTTGTAATTAACTATCAAAATCTTCAAAATCTATGTATAAGATTGTAGATAAGCAGCTTTGAAAACAGTTTAGAATTTTCAATCTTTTTTTTCATACTTTGAGGTTGAAATTGATTGCGTCCCCGGCAGCTAGGGAGACGAAAATTTTGTTACAGTGATTTGACATCAAACTCTAATAATTCACTGCGTTAGATTAAAGGTAAGAACATTTTCTATTTTTCGTCTACCATAAACGTTGCAAACTTCAGTTTCTGAATATCAATCTTATTTGAAGATAATTTTTCTGGGTATTCAAAAATCAATGAGGAAATATTATCTTCTTCAAGAAGAAGAGTATTTTTTCAGGCGTCTTGGAAGATAGACCAACCCTCATAATCACGGCATAAAGCTTTCCCCTGAAACCCTGAAATAGTAAATGATTATCGATATTTAGAGAAATATTTCGACACAGTCGCTGAATTGACATGAACATGAATCAGAAAAGATATATTTGACTCTACAAACGAACTCAAGACTGAGACTAACAGCTTTGACTCAAGTGTATACTCCATGTAAATTTGCCCTAAGGAGGCAAAAGTTTGTTAGTTTCAATTAGTAGAGGCAGAGGTTGTGGAGGTGAGGATAAGTTGAAGGGTCTATAGCTTGTGGCGAAAGTACACTTTGCAAGTTCAATTTCCAGACCAATAGACCACAGGGTGCTAGTCGACATCAGATTGTAAGGATTCTGAAGGGCTATTGGCATTTTCTCTATTTGATTTTGTTGGAATGTTAGATATTTTGTGAAAAGCCCTTGTGCCATTGGAACACAAAGGGGCTTGAATTCGAAGAGATCGTAAGCCCCCTTGACCCACTTGAACAAATGTCCTCAGAGGTCCACTGAAGGAAATCATGCTAATTGGTTAAGTTGACTTAACCAAAGCGTTACTCTGTTAATAGAGAATCTGTTTTAGATTATTCTATGTTTCACCAAGTTGTATATTTCAACAAGAAATTTTCTCAACTATTACTTTACTACAGTCAGATTAAATTAGGAGGTTATTATTGAAACTATCTTGACCAAGTAATTGGAAATTGTGGATAATTAATACTGAAGATGCGAATACTCATTCAATTTAATACCAAATTCAGATATTAAAATACCGAGGAAAAAGATTTTGAAACACCTGAATTTGGAGTTAGATTTCTCGTGGCTGAAATGACAGTGAATTTTATTGACCGGGAAAAAACCGCAAAATGACCAGGAATTCAATAAAAAACCAGGAAGTTACTTGACTCAACCCAGAAATTTAGGAGTTTCACCGTAAGAATACGAATTATCTTGTTACAAATTAAAAAGAGATTTTATCATTCATTGGAAGAATGTAAATTCCTCTAGTCTGATTCTAAAATTATTCTAATATATCCATATTTTATAAGAGACTTTATTGATGATGGATCAAGCATACGGAAGAATTGTCTTCTCAATTTTTCCAGAAAAATGCATTTAACCGTTGAATTTATTTTCTTCTTATTTATATGACTTGGAACAGGGAATTTAAAAAAATGACTATTGTTTTCATTTACGAACAGGGAGTTTCAGGAAAAAAATATAATTGTACTTGGAACTTGGAGTTTTTCACATGGAACGGGAACTTTTCAAAATAATTATGATTCGGATTTAGAAGAGTGGAATTTAAAAAAATCGCTGTTGGAATTTAAAATTCGTCACAATTTGAAAGTCCTCTCTTCTTAATTTCCAATGAAGGAATTGCTTCGAGCAGTTTTCAGAGTAGAAATAGTATTTCACAGAAGTAATATTTCTGAATTAAAATAGAAAACTTATTCACATTGTTTATTGCGAATTCATCCTTTTCCAGTTAAGCAATCAACTACTTGATTAAATGTCAAACTCTTTTGTTGGCCCGGTTGAAACTTAATTTCATCAACTAAGAATTCCACGATGTGGATGAAAATTTGTCTTTTTGAATTTAAAATTCAATTGTTTTGTTGGAAATCCACAGATTTTATTGAAAAATCTATTTTTCAAATCAAATTGTTACTTTTCCATTTCTGGATAAAGATAATTATTTTCATAATTCGAAATTCAAGCATTTTGTTGAAAAATTGTATTTTTTGGTTATAAATTAATATCTAGTCAAAATTTCAACAATCTCAGTTGAAAATTCGTCTTTCTGATTTGGGATTCAACTACTAAAATGGAAAATTAACCATAATTTGAAAATTCATTATTTTGTTTAAAAATGTAAGAACTTGTTTGAAAGTTATTTTTTCTTTTGTTACAAGCTATTAATTTTTTAAACGGAGAAATTAACTTATTCAAATTAAAAATTTCATAGTTGTAGTTGAAAATTCATTTGTTCTGAACATCAATTTTTTCCGGTATTCAATTTTGGTTTCTGTTTGAAAATTCAACTCTTCCAGTTGAACATTGTTTGTTTTACAATTAGTTGAAAACTCTCTTCTTCGGTTTAAAGTCGGTTTTTCAAACTAAAAAAGTTACTATCCCATTCTTGGTTGAAAAAAAATTATTCTTTCATTTCGAAATACAACTATTATGTTAAAAATTGTATTTTTTGGTAGAAAATTAATCTTTTTATCCGAAATTATTCTTCTCGTTTAAATACTTACATTCGTGGTTAAAAATTCACTTTGGTTGAAATTTCAGCTGTCTGTACAGTAACAATTTTAGTTTGAAAAGCCAATCGCAAATCAAACATAACATTTTTATACTAGAACAAAGAATCTTCATTTGAAGAAGTTAAGTTTTTAAACAGATGAATAAACTCTTAATGAAAAAGTTAAATTGTGAACTAAAATTTGGATAATCAAATTTTGAATTGAGAAAAATGTATGTTCAGACAAATTATTTTTAACTAATAGATGGAATTTTCAATTGGAATAAGTTAAATTTTCAGTGAAAAAATTTGCCCGCCGCGCGAGCACATTCTCATACCGCGCTTCGCTCGCAAGTTTGAGCGCGCCTAGGCCGCGCGTCTTTCGGATCTCGCGCTTCGCGTTCGATAATAAATGTACCTCGCGCTCCGTGTTTGGTTTTGAATTTACCTCGCATTACGCGCTCGGTCTTTGTACTTCCCTGCACTTGTGTATAGAGCTTTTGAAACTAAAAAGTAGAATATCAGCTGCTGTATTTGATGATTGCGGATACTCTTTTGTTGAAGCTCCTCCAGCTTTAACGAATACATTCTCATGATGTGTCTCGTGCTGCGCACTCGATCACAATCTGTCCGAAACGCGAACTTTTCTATATTACCTTTAACGCTAATGCATCAAATGTATATAATATTAATTTATATACCTTGTACCTCATTTCGTTTTTATAAAAATTTAGTAAGTCTATTTCTAATACCAATATAATTACAATTAAAACAAAAACCACGCATCCGAAAAAAAAACAGTTTTCATTTTCAAAATTTTCATTGTATCTTGTTAAGTTTTGCTAGAAACTTGATTGTTATTCGAAATATTATTTATTTCTTGGATTAACACCAAAATTATGCATCTCATGAGATAAAAATTCGGGAAGTTTCGATTTTTTGAGAAAATTCAAAAAGTTGTATTCGCGATCTTGTAGGGCTCCCAAGAAGAAACATTTTTTCTACCTGACTTTCATTTCAATCTAGCGTTGTTTGGCTGAAATTCTCAATTGCGTTTTTATTTTTGAATTTTAAAAATGCCACAACCCTGACGATTCTGTTTTTATAAAAAAAAAATCATGGGGATAAATTGTTTCACTTTTTAGCTACTACAAGAAACCGTACTCACAATTTTTGAGTTTTGGCAAAAATAGCTGGTTAACGAACTCGACTTGTCTTTTTGGTCCCTTGAAATGGGTGCCAAAACACGATCAAATATGATCATACTTTCGAAAGTTATCGAGTTCAAAGATTATTTTTCATTTTTTGTTGTGCAATCAAAAATGGAATTTTCGATCTTTTAATGTGTATTCATGATTTTGTACGGCTCCCAAGAAGAAACATTTTTCCTCTCTGACTTTCTTCTCAATCTTGCGTTATTTCGCTAAAAATTCTCATTTTCTTTTATATTTTTAAATTTTGAAAAAACCATAACTCTGACAATTTTTTTTTAATGAAAAAAATGGTTGGGATAAATTGTTCAACTTTTTACGTGCTACAAGAAATTGTACTTGCAATTTTTGAGTCTTGGAGAAAAAAGTCCAAAAACATTTTTTAAATGCTCTCCCTCTTTGATTCTTCATCCAAAATAGCTGGTTAACGAACTTGATCCGTCTTTTTGGTCCCTCAAAATTTGTGCCAATGGGTAATCCAACCCGATCAGTCTTTCAAAAGTTATGGAGTATGCAAACGACGACAACGGCGACGACGACAACAGACAGACAGACACCAACGTAAAAACTACATTTTCGGATTCAGGAGGTCTTAAAACGTGGAGATTCTATATATTCCGCCGATTTTCACATAAAACCAATACCTTCTCATCATGATGAGAATGTATTAAGGAAGAGGAGACTTTGAAAAGGTGACGAATTTTGAATTGGAGGAACGATTTTTTCATATTCTTCTCTTCTAAATTCGAATTATAATTAGTTTAAAAAGTCCTTGTTCCATGTGAAGGAATTCCAATTTTCTTTAAATTGAGGTAGCAATTATTTTTGCATGTTATGGCTATCATCAATTCGATGATCAAATCTGAGTCAGCTAAAAAAATCTCACAAAGTAGCAAACACGCAAAACGTTTTTCTTATAATGGAAAACAAGAAATCTTTCTCTCATGAGATAAAGATTGATTCTAAAAATATTAAAAAATATCATTAATAACATATCTTCAAATATATCTTTTTTGATAAGATATCTTCTTGATTCATAGAACGGAAGCGGTCATTCCTCGTATTTTGTTCGGTAGAATTTTTCATAGTCTTATGTTGAGTTAATTAGATTCCCGGCTTTTGATTATATTTTCGGTCACTTCGCAGTCTTTCCCGGTTTCCCAGTCAAGTCGCCACCCTGATTTCGACATCTGTGTAGGAGATGAATACTTAACGAATGAAACATTTTTCGCAGGCGGGATGCGAGTGAAAAAAGTCTCATTCGCTAAAAATCAACTCTTATACAGATGTATACCACAAGATCCGAAAGAATCGGGCCAAAGTTGAGATTTTGAGGTCGGAGTGGTATAATATTTATATCATTATCAGTAAAAGTTCAAAATGTGGCTCCATATTGATTTTAATACTCCACTCAGGCCGGTATTGAAGCAACTGCTGATAAATTTTAATATTAGAGTACTTAATAGTATATACTTTGAAAGCTATTAATTTATGGCTCTAAAAGGTTTAACTATCATCAATTTTGAAACGGAGGGATCACTATAATTTAAATTTGAATTGGTCGTTCATCCCTGATCCAATATTTCAAGATGTGCTTGTTTCAATTAAATATTATTCAATTCCTGACGAAGGCTGTCAAATAATTAATTGAAATATTGCGTTGTACGCATGACTATTTATAAGTGGTATCAAAACATTCGGATTATTTCGTTTGCATTATTTATTATTAGGAATGGAGATATATGGGGTCTCAATAATTAAAATTTATGTTTTTAGATTTCTTAGACTCATAAACAAGTTTTAAGCAAAATTATGGTAAAAATAAATTCAAAAGGAGCTCAAATATACATAGAACGTTGCAGCTCATTATAATTAGAGATATGATTTTTTGTATTTAATTGAAATCCTACGAAATTAAACATTCACTACCAGAATTTATTTCCATTTATTCAAGCCGGCAGGTATCTTTTCATATCAATGTAGCGACATTTTAACATTTTCTCTTGAAAACCTAGACTTAAAGCAGAAAATAAGTCTTTTGAAAATTCTAATTTCAAAACGGTGCCAATTTTGGATTTTTTTGGAGACTTGTCGTCCGCAAGTACGTTCTCGATTATAAAATTAAAGAACATTATTTTCCGCGACGTTTTTCCTTAGAATAATTTCAATGTTAAGTCTTTCTATGCTGTTAAATATTTTGACTGCTCAACATGTAAGTTTTGTACTTGTTTTTATTTAGTAAAAAGAGTCCTCAATACTACTCTGTGGTCACACGTTTTGAAAAACCAGTAGTAGCGGTAGGCTGACTCCGCACCAACCACTACTACTGGCGGTTCCCGCGCACCAAGTGGAACCGCCGAAGCATGGTCAGACGGCCGGTCTATCTCCCGCGTCCGCGCTGGGACCACCTCGGTATAGTCGAATCCCATGTAAAATCATCAAACTCGTTCATTCAAAAGACCGCCAGGCTACAGAGTAGTTTCTGGACGAAAGCGACTCAAAACCAAATATTTTGTTGTTTATTGTTTCATGTAGTTGGAATGGATCAGCTATAAGTTAAAATTAGGAAGATGACTCGACTTTAAGGTCATTCACCCTCGCCGAGGACTTATCTACGAAACCTTGGTATGAGTTCCTTCCTCTGGTTCATACCCAGGAATGATCCCAACCCGCAACAGAGAACCAGTCAAAGGAAGATCCAACTGCAGGAGGAGGAACGCGATCTTGCCGTACTGGAAGACGCTAGCAGGGCCACTAATGGTTAACTAAGTTTGACAACTAGGCATACAAAGGAAATCTGATCACCAAAATTGTTCTGTACCTCTGCTATTGAGCATTATGCTCTATCATTTTCTGGCGCCCAACGTGGGGCAGTATCCTTCAAAGACGGTTGCTGCTCAATCGTGGCACTCATTCCAACGACCATTGTCCGTGGTCGGTTTCTTGAAAACTTCACCTTTAGTCCCTGGAATTCCACGTATCTACTCATGAGTTCTTACATTTTCTAATTATCTCAAATTTCTACTCGATATTTTTTGTTTTTTGGCGGAAAAAGAGTTTTGATTTTTTCTTTCGGAACTTTGCACTTCCTGCAATTTTGTAGTTTGTAAGATCTTTGTTTTGTACGTTGCCAAAGTGTTCTCTATCCTCTTAAAATGAATTAGTTAAATGAAAAACGAATGAAAATTGTGAGGTTTTCCAGAAAAAAGAAACTGATGCACGGCATCTTTTTTTACTGCTTTGTTTTTTTTCTAAAAAGCTTAGAAGATGTGAGCAACATACATACATACATACATACATACATGCCTTTGTAACACGCAAGAAACTGCAGAACTGTCATGAGAAAATTCCAAGTTCTTATTTCCCAAGTAATCGGAATAGATCTACCATTTTTCGTTCTTTCTCTTTTTCTTGTATTTCTTCGGAAATAGTGAAAAAACTTGACAGACTAAACATGATAAACCTTGAAATCGAAACATTCGTAAATTGTTGGAAGAAATAAAGTGCCTATGTCTTTTTTAACTTGTTTTTCATTTTATTCCATAGATTTCTGTAGAGAACAAAACATTAAATATTCTCAATTGAGAAAAACCGTTAATTGCAAGAATGGCACGGCCTTTGAAGTTAAATGTTCGAAAAACTCATTCAAAACTTCCAATTACAGAACTCTCCTACCGCACAGTGGTTCCAAATACCGAAAAAGCGGTCAAAAGTCGAAACGTTAATAAATGGTTTGTTATAGAAGTTGTGTAATTTATGTAATAGTCAAGCGATGTACACTTTCAGCGACGGAATCTCTTTCTTACAGTTTTTGTAATTGAATGAAAAAAATTGAATCTTGAGAAAAAAAAATGGTTGAAAAACATAATCATAAACTTTTTATCGTATGATTTTATATTTTCAGCTAGCAGTCGTTGATAAAAATATGCATGAATAATTTCAACCGCGATCAACCGTTTCCGTTTTTTTCCAGAAGTCGGCTCGCCTACATGCTGCCGCGGTGCACAGTGGGAAAAAAAGCACTTTTTTGGGACAAAAATCAGCCGACTCCTCAATTTTCGACGGATCAGAGTTTTTTTTTTGAAAATGCTCATGAAGAATCGTACTTTGACGTGAAGGTGCACGTTTTCTAAATTTGTTATTTAATAGTTTGTTATTTAACTTATAATTTTCAATTGGTAATATTGGCTTCATTCATCGATATTTCCTCACAAAGGTGTGAAATTAGTAAAGTTCCTTTTTTTGAATAAAAATGAAACTTGTTGATCAATATCCTGAAGTTTGTCAATTGTTATAAACAAATTAATGGATATAACTGTTAACTGTTGCATTATTGGATTTCGAATGTATTACTTCCATAGGTTTTGTTAGAAAAAATTTTAGGGATCCATTTTTAATTTCAAACAAGCACCATATAACAATTATAGTTTATAGTTGAAACAATTTTCCACGGCATGTCTGGTAAAAGTCCAATTTTCATCGCCTCCAAAGAGCCGCGAAAGTGGCGGATTTCAGAGCTCGACTCGACTCGACTCGACTCGGTTTGGCTATTTCCGGTTAGATTCGGCTCAACTTTCAAGCAACTCTATAAAATAAAGGCCTCGATGAAACTTTCCCGCACTTACGTTCGCGATATTGTTTCTGAAAGTCATTGTAAGTTACGATTCGTAACAATGCTGTCAACAGCGCAGAGGGCACCAAAGTCGCTTTTCAAAGTATACTCGCTCCGCGGGTGTATTTTTCTCACTATCTCTTCGTCGCCGCTGAAAATAGAACTTCCACCAGACGTGCCGTGAAAAGTTATGTGTTTGTCGAGGCGTGAAACAGGCAATTTCCGACCAGTGTGTGGCGACACTCGACTACGGCTCGTGCCGCTATCCTCACACTGCTCGGGAATCGCCTACTTTCACGCCTAGACAAACAAATAGATATTTTTTGAAAAATTCAATAATTTGAAACATCTGTGCATCGAAAATTTATCTTTTCTGTGAAATCATTTATTTTCATGTAAAGAACAAGAATATCACACACTAGAGTTCCATGAAACAACATTTGTCATTGTTATAAACAATTTTTATAAATGAATTCCATCATTTGGTAAATCTGTGCATCAAAAAATTTTCTTTTCTGGGAAATCATTTATTTTCATCTGAAGAACAAGAATATTACATACCAGGATTCCAAGAAACAACATTTGTCATTGTTGTAAACAATTTTCATGAACAAATTCTTTTATTTGGCATATCTGTGTATCGAAAACTTTTCTTCTCAGTGGAATATTTCATTTTCATCTGAAGAACAAGAATATTACACATTAGAGTTCCATGAAAAAACATTTGTCATAGTCAAAAACAATTTTTAAAAACAAACTCTTATATTCGGCATATCTGTGTATCAAAAACTTTTTTTTTTTGTTGAATCTCTTATTTTCATCTGAAGAACAAGAACCCTACACATTGGAGTTCCATTAAACAACATTTTTCATTGTTTCGAATCATTTTTATGAACAAATTCACTCATTCGGCATTGAGGCCATGTTAAACTTACCCGATTTCTACCTTACCGACATTAAAAAAAAATTTATTTGCGAATATTTTTTAAAAATTTCGAACCAAATGTTGTATACAAACGCAGTTTATTGTTTTCTAAGGCTTTTCCCAAAAAATTAACTCGATATCTATTTTGGTGCGGACGTGACTTTTTGCGAAAAAAATCGATAATTTGGGTCACGTGACAACATGGCCTTAATATGCATCGAAAATTTTTCTTTTATGCGGAACCACTTCTTTTCATCTAAAGAATAGAATTTGTGCACAACTTACTCTCATTCAATAACATTCATCATTGTTATAAACAAATCATAGACTCCAATTCACTTATTTTAGTGTCACTGCAATTGGCTACATTGACATAAAAACGTATTCCATCCGCCATTCTGTTTGAAAAAATTTTAATACCAGATTCGTAATTACTGACCTCGAAAACCCCCTTACACCAATTTTGATAGGAATCACAACTTTATTTACCCTACTCGTCCACCATATTGGATCCGCCATTCTGATTCTGAAATTTTGTAAACCAGATTCGTAGTCAGCGACCTCGAAAACCCACTTACACCAATTTTGAAAATAATTAAAACTTTATTTATCATACTCGTCTACCATATTGGATCCGCCATTTTGTTTTTGAAATTTTCGAAACTTGATTCGTAATCAGCGACCTCGAAAACACAAAGGTAAGCAAATTGGGCCTATTCTATGGAAACTTTATAGTTTTGGCCACCTTTCAGGCATTCGGAACCGCTGTATGCCGGTTGATACAGCTCAAACTCAAAACAAGATGGAACGTGTGTAGGACACAAAACACTGCGAAACCGCAGCTGCAAGTCGAATCCGAATTCGACCGTGACCGAAGCCAGAAGCAGCAGATAAATTATAAACAAAGTGGAAAACTACTTAGTTACCGGGTGGCATATGAACTCGGAGGAATGAGAAAAGTCATGAAAACTTGATAAATATTATTGGAAACCAGAATAGTGCTCTATTTTGTGGAAATACAATTAACTATGGAGTAGTGTTTCCACTCAACAACTGAGTTTTTAGCTCTTTTCCGAAAGATATAACACTGTAAATTTGAAAGAAAAAATTCAGGGACACGTTAACGGATTACATTTAGCTGTATTCATTCGAATTCGTTTGGATGCAGACTAGGTAGAAACAAGTGGCACTACACTATCCCATTTTCCTATATTACAACAATTCAGGAAATAAAAATTCCGCAATTTCATCGAATTTCCTGTTGAAAAACACATTGAAAATAAATGCAGATATTTATAATATGATCAAGCAAAGTTGCTAAAAGAATACGTTCCTTTCAATTTCTTTCTGTAAATTGACGAAATTCTAACCATTAGACGCAATAGACGCAATAGACGCGAGACTTGGATCAACTACACATTCTGCAAATATCTTTATGCAAGTAGTGAAAAAATGTGGATGGGATGGAATGAAAATTTCATGCATTGCATGTCCACTCATCAGCGCCGTACGACAAAGTAGTCATTTAGCGCTCCATTTTTAGATGATGAGAAAAAATCGACCGTGTCTGCAAGATGTGGAGAGTAATATTCTTCCGTCTGCTTCTTCTGGTGATTTCTTATTTCATTTCTTTATTCTCATTTTTCTGAGGCTGGAGAGCTCTGTCCTCAATCGAGTCTTCTCATTCAATTGTAATTTGTCGTGCAGACACGTATCATAACACTGTTCTTACGTGCGCCATCTCCAACGGACATGATGGAATTCCCTGTTGTATGAATGCTATGCAGCCGAGATGAATAAGAAATACTAAAGGGTTTTCAATGGAAATAAGAACAAAAAGTTTCTTGGACAAAGGGGATAACAATACTTGTCCACATGGGTCATTGTCGAAGATAGTCCAGAAGAATATAAGACCATGGTATTTCCAAAAATAAGGACCTTCCTGATATATTATGTAAAGTATTTTTTATTCAACATTAAAGGAAGTATCTTATGCACTACAGAATGAAGCATTTATCCTCAAGATTTTTTTAGACGAAATATTTTTCTTTGTTCCTCAGTTTTAGAAAATACTTGTAATTTGTAATTCAAATGTATATGAAAAGAAAATCTGCATGTTGCGCGGGCACATTCTCATTGCGCGCAGCTCGCAGGTTTGAGCGCCCAGGTCTTTCGCATCTTGCGCTTCGTGCACGATACTGTACTTCCCTGCTATTGTGTATAGAGCTTTTGAAACTAAAAAATAGAATTTGGCTGCTGTATTTTATGATTGCGAATTCGCTTTTGTTAAGGCTTTCCCGGCTCTAGCGAATACATTCTCATAGTGTGTCTCGTGCTGCGCACTCGAACAAGATCTGTCAAAAACGCGAAGTCTTCTATATAACCTTTAACTCTAATGCATCAAATGTTTATAATATTAATTAATATACCTCGCACCTTGTTTTGCTTAAACAAAAATTTTGTTTGTCTATTTCTAATATGAATATCATTAAAATCAAAACCAAAAACTACGCATCCCATAAAAGAAGAACAGTTTTCCTTTTCAAAATTTTCTTTGTATCTCGTTAAGTTTTGCTGGAAACTTGGCCTTCATTTGAAATGTTGTTTTTTCGGACCAATACCAAAACTATGCATATCATCAGAAAAAAATTAAACAAAATTTGAAGATGTTCTCTGAAAGAACAATTTTGTTCTTAAACTGTAATTTTTCATTTTTGAACTATTCTTGCAGGAAAAACAAAAAATACATGCCCTAGCGGGAAACGATTGAAAACGAACTTGTAAAAATGTTTAAGATAAACAATTTTAGTACTTTTACTTTTTTCCGCAACTCCCATAGACTGCTCACAAAATGAAAATTTTGATTTTTTTCATTATTTTTCGTGCGATCAAAATCGGAATCTTCGTTTTTCGAGAAAGTTCAAGAAGTCGTATTAACGATCTTATGCGGCTCCCCAGAAGAAACCTTCTTCTCCTTCTGACTCTTTTTTCAATCTTGGGTCATTTGTCTAAAAATTCCCATTTTCGTTTATATTTTTGAATTTTGAAAATGCCACAACTCTGACAATTTTTTTTTTATCAGAAAAATCACGAGGGTAAATTGTTTTACTTTTGACCTACTACAAGAAACCGTACTTACAATTCTTGAGTCTTGGAAAAAAGTCCAAACTAATTTTAAAAATGCTCCCCCTCTCTTATTTTTGATCTAAAATAGCTGGTTAACCAACTCAACTTGTCTTGTTGGTCCCTCAAAATGGGTGCCAAAGCACGATCGAATATGAACTACGAATTTTTCGAAAGTTATCGAAATCACAGTTTATTTTTCATTCTTTTCCGTGCAATCCAAATTGAAATTTTCTATTTTTGGAGAAAATTCAAAAAGTTGTATTCACGATCTTGTAGGGCTACAAGAATAAACATTTTTTTCTTGTTACTTTCTTTTCAATATTGCGTTATTTGACTAAAAATTCTCACTTTCATTTATATTTTTGTATTTTGAAAATACCAAAACTCTGACAATTTCGTTTCTATCCGATTAGTCTTTCAAATGCAATGGAGTATACAGACGACGACGACGACAGACAGACAGACAGACACCAACGTAAAAACTACTTTTTCGTATTTCGAAGGTCTCAAAACGTAGAGGTTCCATAAATTCCGCGGAAGTCGATTTTCACATAAAACCAATACCTTATCATTACAATGAGAATGTAATAAGATTATTTGTTCAATTATTTTTTTTATAACGAAATATCGGAATTTCATAAAAATACTGAAATTCGCACCTAGTTCACAAATTTTGTTCTCGCGAAAGCGAAGGTTGTATGACGAGGCGAAGCTGAGGCCCACAATCGCATGAGTGAGAGAAGAGTTTATGTCCGCAATCATAGATTAAAATTATTAGTATTGGTATTAAATTATTAAGTATTGGTTTCATGTGAAAATCGGCTTACACGGAATTCATGAAATCTTCACTTTTTGAGACCTCCTGATTCCGAAAATGTGGTTTTTACGTTGGTGTCTGTCTGTCTGTCGTCCTTGTCGTCGTCGTCGTTGTCGTCGTCTGTATATTCCATAACTTTTGAAAGACTAATCGGAATAGATTGCCCTTTGGCACACATTTTGAGGGACTTAAAAGACAAGTCGAGTTCGTTAAACATCCTTTTGAATGAAAAGTCAAAGAGGGGAAACATTTTGAAAATTTTTTTGTTCTTTTTTTCCAAGACTCAAAAATAAAAAGTACAATTTCTTGCAGCACGTAAAAAGAGAAATAATTTATCCTTATCATCTTTTCTTCATAAAAACCAACTTGTGAGAGTGCTGGTATTTTTGAAATTCAAACATACAGAAGAAAATGAGAAATTTTAGCCAAATAACGCAAGATTGAAAAAAAGTCAGAAGAAAAAGAAGGTTTCTTCTTGGGAGGTTTTTTCTCATGCAAACAAGATCGTTGATACAACTTTTCGAATTTTCTCGAAAAATCGAAAACTCCAATTTTTATTGTACAAAAACATAATGAAAAATAAGCTGTGAACTCGATAACTTTTGAATGAATAATCATATATGATCTTACTTTTGCACACGTTCCCAGGAACCAAAAAGAGAGATCAAGTTCGTTAACCAGCTATTTTGGACGAGAAATTAAAGGAGGGAGGGAGCATTATGAAAATTTGTTTGGACTTTTTTTCTAGGACTCGAAAATTGTAAGCATGGCTTTTTGTTTTGATTGTGATTATATTAATATTAGAAATATACTAACTAAATTTTTTGAAAAAAAGCAAGGTACGTGGTATATAAATTAATATTATATACATTTGATGCATTAGAGTTAAACGTAATATAGAAAAGTTCGCGTTTCGGACAGATTTTGATCGAGCGCGCAGCACGAGACACATGATGAGAATGTATTCGTTAAAGCCGGAGAAGTTTTAGCAAAAGAGAACTCACAATCATCAAATATAACAGTCAAAATTCTACTTTTTAGTTTCAAAAGCTCTATACACAATTGTAGGGAAGTACAAAGACCGAGCGCGTAGCGCGAGGTAAATTCAAAACCGAGCGCGGCGTACATTTATTATCGAGCGCGAAGCGCGAGATCTGAAAGACGCGTGCCCTAGGCGCGCTCAAACTTGCGAGCTGCGCGCGATGAGAATGTCCCCTCGTAGCGGGCAGATTTTCTTCTATTTCGACGGCCGTAAAATGCCACTTTTTCTGCCGCGGCGCGGCAAAAAAGTTTACTTTTCAATTTAAAAAATCTTTAAATAGCAATACGTTTTTAAACAAATGAATTTTTTTACAAAATTACTATACTTTGAATAATGGGATGAATCAGGTCATCTTTTTTGTGGTTGTTGGATATTTTTAATCGAAATACATTTCTTCATACAACTTCTTGTAATTATGTACTTTTTCAGAGCATCAATTTTTGAGAAAAACCCTTTCAATTTTTTGTAATTTTTCAACAATTTTATTCTTTTCGACTTTCAAGTGTCAAAAAAAGTTCTGTTTCTGTTATATTTTCAATAATCAAAATGTTTTTCTAAATTTTCTTTCCTAAATTTGTTGATAACAATGACATATATCATCAATGACTTTACCTTATTGATTGTATTGCACCATGATTAATCATGGATAGTAGATTTCTATATAATCCCGTTATTCCAAATTTGGGATTGTTTTGTTGATCCCTCATGTAATAATTGACGGAATTGAATTAATCCAGTAATCCTACACTTGTCGAAAAAAGGAATAAAAGTATTCCCGTAATTCACAAATGCGGGATTACGAAAATAAAAGTAATCCAAAATAATTTTGTTGGGGATTGGGAATAATTTTAATTTCAAATTTAATTTGATTGACAATTTAATTGAATTATGCCCATCTGTGATTACAAGCGAGTACAGGTACTCAGCGAGTTAGAGTATTTACGTTCTTGATGGAAATTTAAGTCAATGAAAGTGAAGGTTTTGGAAACGACTAATAATATTTTATAACTATTCCGGAAGTATATTCATTGCAACACACAGATGTATTCCTCAATAGAATGTTATTTGTGGAGAGAATCGAGTCACACGTATTTTTTCGATTCGACGGAAAAACCATTTTCCTTTTATTTCAAATATATTCAATTCAAAGCTATTTCTGAAAGAGATGAAATATTTTATTCTGAAATTCCTAAGAAATTATTCAAATATCTTAAAGATACAATTCCTTATCAAGGTGAAAGAAAAGTTTATACCTGATCTCTCGAGTCTTGAAGTCGGGAAACAGGAAAATAAAAGAGGAAAAATGAAAGAAGTTCATTCATTGGCGCAAATTTGGCTTCTTAACTGAAGATTCTATTATTTTCAATTGGCGGACCGACGAATTCTAAAAGATTGAAATGGTGGTACGCTTCTGAATTTAAATGAGGGAGGCAACTTGGTGCAAGCAAGACTGATTACAAATTGCGTTTCCACCATGTCGCCATATGTATACCGATCGATCGTCTCACGTTCCAATATAGGCACTCAAATTTTTAGATTAATTAGTGCGGAATTGCAATCCAGCACTCAGTTCAATATCAAAATCTCCTGGTTCAATCCAAGTCACTTCAAATTCAGATTAGTTTTTCCCATCTCAATAATTTTATATCCCAGGACGAAAATATGAATTTTAATTTAATTAAGTCTTCTTGCTTTCAACATCTTTTTTCCACCTGAGATTCAAAGTAATAAAAATATTATAGGAAGGGTCACTGATCTAGGAAAAGCTAAATATTCTTGTTGGCCTCTGATCAGTTTTCCAGATCAAGACTACGCTGGAAAGAATCCTAATTTCAATGGAGTCAAAAAGATTTTTACATTCCCATCATAATGAGAAGGGATTGGTTTTATGTGAAAAACGACTTTTGAGGAATTTATGAAATTTCTACGTTTGAGACCTCCTGATTCCGAAAAAGTAGTTTTTACGTTGGTGTCTGTCTGTCTGTTGTCGTTGTCGTCGTCGTCGTCGTCGTCGTTGGTGTCTGTATACTCCATAATTTTTGAAAGACTAATCGGATTGGATTGCCCTTTGGCACACACTTTGAATGAAAAATCAAAGAGGGGAAGCATTTTGAACATTTTTTTTTGAACTTTTGTTTCAAAGACTCTAAAATTGTATATGCAATTTCTTGCAGAACGTGAAAGGTAAAACAATTTATCTTTACCATTTTTTTAGCTAAACAACGAAATATTGAAAAGAAAGTGAGGGAGAAAAAAAATGTTTCTTCTTGGGAACCCTACAAGATTGTGCATAAAACTTTTTGAATTTGTTCAAAATATCGAAAATTCCAATTTTTGTCGCACAAAAAATGATTTAAAATGATCTGTGAATTCGAAAACTTTCGAAAGAATGATCTTATTCGATCGTGCTTTGGCACCCATTTTGAGGGACCAAGAAGACAGATCAAGTTCGTTAACCAGCTATTCTGAATGAAAAATCAAAGAGAGGGAGCATTTTGAAAAATTTTTTGGACTCTTGTCCAAGTCTCAAAAATTAAAAGTAAAATTTCTTCTAGCACGCAAAAAGTGAAACACTCCATCTTTATCATTTTTTTCGACAAAAAGAAAAGTTGTCAGAGTTATGGTATTTTCCAAATTCAAAAATATAAATTAAAATTGAAATTTGTAGCCAAATAATGCAAGATTGAAAAGAAAGTCGGAAGAAAAAAATGTTTCTTCTTGGGAGCCCTACAAGATCGTGAATACAACTTTTCGAATTTTCTCAAAAAATCGAAATTTCCAATTTTCTCAAAAAATCGAAATTTCCAATTTCGATTGCACAAAACATAATGAAAAATAACCTGTAAAGTTGAAAGGTTTCGAAAGAATGATCATATTCGATCGTGCTCTGTCATCCATTTTAACGGACCAAAAAGACAAGTTGAGTTCGTTAACCTGCCATTTGCATTGAAAATAAAAGAGGGGAGAATGTTGAAAAATTTTTCGAACTTTTTTCCCCAGGACTCAAAAATTGTAAGCACGGTTTCTTGTAGTAGGTGAAAAGTGAAACAATTTATCCTCATGTTTTCTTTTTTTTGATAAAAAGAAAATTGTCAGAGTTGTGGCATTTCCAAAATTCAAAAATATAATCGAAAATGAGAATTCTTAAGCAAATCACGCAAGATGTAAGAAAAAGTCAGAAGAATAAAAGGTTTCTTCTTTGGAGTTGTACAAGATAGTTAATACAAGTTTTTGAATTTTCTCGGAAATTTGAAAATGCCAACATTAATCGCACAAAAAATAATTAAAAATAATCTGTGAACTCGATAACTTCCGATTCGAATTCGATCGTACTTTTGCACAAGTCCCCAGGGGCCAAAAAACAGGCCAAGTTCGTTAACCAGCTATTCTGGACGGAAGATTAAAGGGGAGAGTATTTTGGAAATTTTTAAAATTCAAAAATGTAAACGAAAATGAGAATTTTTATCCAGATAACGTAAGATTGAAAAAAAAATTAGATGGAAAAAAAAGTTTCTTCTTGGGAGCCGTATAAGATCGTTAATACAACTTTTTGAATTTTCTCGGATACCGAAAATTCAGATTTTGGTCGCACAACAAATAATAAAAGAAAGTTAAATAATAATAAAATAGAAAGAAATAATAAGAAATAATAAAAGAAAGTAAATAGAAAGTTTCATTTTTCGTTCAAACAATACAAGCTGCGGGAAAATATAAATTAACAAACATTCTGCACCAAAAAAAGATCTTGAAATCTGTTATGCCATTGATCGAGTGCGCAGCACGAGACATGCGATGAGAATGTATCCGTTAAAGCCGGAAAGCTTTAAAAAAAGAGTCGACATTTTGCTTTCAAGTTTCAAAAGCTTTACATGTAACTGTAAGGAAGTATAAAGGCCGAGCGCGTAGCACAAGGTGAGTTTACCATCGAGCGCGAAGCGCGAGATCCAACAGACGCGCGCCCCAGGCGCGCTCAAACTTGCCAGCCGCGCGCGACGAGAATGTGCCTGCGTAGCGAGCAGACTTTCTTTTTCTAAAGTTTCATACAGTTCAAATGCATGTATTTTCTTGTAATTAAAAATTGATATTTATTGTTTTTAACTATAGAATAATATGAAATCAGACACTACGTATAAGCTGAGTAATTTTTGCCAGGATGCTTTAGAGGGTCGGGAAATTCGCGTGACCAAATATACGAGTATCCTGCATACAGAAGACAATGGTGGAAATAAAGGGCTTCGGCTTTTGTTCTGCCATCAGAATAGAGTTTTCTTTTTAGTCAGGGGAAATTTCAGTTAAGAGCAAAGGATCCGAAGAACAGGATTTTCAATTGACAAAGCATCCCAAATACCAGTAAGGATTTTTATTATATTTTCTGTCTGATTCATTTTATCCGTTAAAAGTAACCAGGAGTTTTAACATTATTTCTCACAATATGTGCAACTGATGCTGTTTGATAACTTCCACACCTTAGCAACTGTCCATTGTGTGTTTTCCCCGTTAGTATCTATTGTGAGCTTTTTCCCAGTTTTCATAGTAAGTCGAGTGGCAAAAAGCTCTCGCCATGCTCAATTCAACGCTGAAAAGACAAACAAAACAAGGCACGCAGATTGTTTGTGAGGAATAATAAACTGTTTATTGAGTTCAGAACTCCCGAGCTGTTCTAATTCCATTCTGAATATAACAAGATAACGTTGCCTCACAACGGAATTTGTTAAACGTTATAGAATTTCTGCTTGGGAGCTTGCGATTTATGGTTTAAATTTGTAGTTAAATTGATTAACGGCACAGGAAAATTAGTGCTTAATTATAAGGAACATAAGTTTAATTATAAGTATTGTTATTCAAAAGGTTTTGTTTGTAAAATTATTTATTTCAGAAGTAATAAACTAGGAATAAAAAACAAAGAAAGCAAAACGAGGGTTTCAGAGCTTGAATTCTTTTCCATTTCTCTTGATTCAATTGGGATTTTCTAACTTTGAATGTAAATATTATGATGTAATTATATCGTTAATTAAAGCCTCTTTTGAAAATGTCCCCTTAATCGGTAATTTTCGTTTTAAAATAAAGTTTTCAAATACTTTCCTTGCTATTATTGATGAAAACAAAGCAACTTCTCACTTCTCATGAATTGAAGAAGCAAAAATTTCTCTATCGATCTCAGATAGTCACGTTGATAGGAAGCTCGATTCTCTTCTGAAGTGACTTTATGTTATTTTTAGGTTAGGTAAGATCCTTATTTGTTTTCTACTGGGCTATAAGGCGAATGATCACGACCACACTTTGAGAAAATCTGCTTCTCTGGCTTTAACGAAGACATTCACATCGTGTGTCTCGTGCTGCGCACTCGATCAAAGTTTGTCCGAAACGGTAGGGAACTTTTTTCGACTAATTTTTCTTAAATATAGTGCAGTTTCTCTAGATATTAAATTTTATACCCTTCAATTTTATTTTTTTCTGATTGAAACTAAAACTATGCGCCCAATGGGAGATATTATAACAAATTTTCAGATATTTTCCGATTGAAAAACTTTTCTCTATCAATGTTCTGTGTTAGTCTTAGTCATTTTTTCAAAAATTTTATCATTTCATTTGTATAGTCATTCTTCCTGATTGAAATGAAAACTACATATCTTGTTTCAGAAGTTGATAACACATTTAAAGACATTTTCCTGGTAAAGAACTTGCGTCTATTTAATTTTTTCAAAGCTTGTGCCAATTCTCCAAAAGTTCATTTTTTCCATTTTTTATATATACTTTTTTATAAATGAAGCAAAAACTACTAATCCTATAAAAAAGTTAATTCTACCAAATTTTCAATCTTTTTTTGGTTCACATCTTCAGTTAATTTATATTTTCCAGTACCTTACACAGTTTGCCCAAAAAATGAATCTTCCATTCTTTCATTACCTTTGTGCGACCAAAATTTGAATTTTCGATTTTTCGAGAAAACTCCAAAATTTGTAAATATCACTCTGGTGGTTTCCCAAAAAGAAACATTTTTTTTCTTGAACCTTTTTTCATATCTTGCGTTGTTTGACTAAAAATTCGCATTTTCCTTTATATTTTCGAATTTTGAAAATACCACAACTCTGACAATTTTGTTTCTATCAAAAAAATTATGAGGGTACATTGTTTTACTTTATACGTGCTACAAGAAACTGTACTTACGATTTACGAGTCTTGGGAAAAAGTCCAAGAAAGTTTTCAAAATACTTTCCCTCTTTGATCTTACATCCAGAAAAGCTGATTAACGAACTAGACCTGTCTTTTTGGTCCCTCAAAATGGGTGCCAAAGCATGGTCAAATATGATAATTCTTTCGAAAGTTATCGAGTTGACATATTATGACATTCTCATCATAATGAAAAGGTATTCGTTTTATGTGAAAATTGACATTCGCAGACTTTTTGAAATCCTCACGTTTTGAGACCTTCGTTTCCTGTAAAGTGTTTTTACGTTGGTGTCTGTCTGTCTGTCTGTCTGTCTGCCTGTTGTCGTCGTCGTCGTCGTCGTCGTCTGCATACTCCATAACTTTTGAAAGACTTATCGGATTGGATTGCCCTTTGGCACACATTTCGAGGAACCAAAAAGACAGGTCAGTTTCGTTATCCAGATATTTTCGATGGGAAATCAGGGAGGGGGGGACATTTTGAAAATTTTCCTGGTTTTTTTTCCAAGGCTCAAAAATCGAAAGTACAATTTCTTGTAGCACATAAGAAGTGAAACAATTTATCCTTATAAAATTTTTTCGATAAAAACAAAACTGTCAGAGTTATGGTATTTCCAAAATTCGAAAATATAAAAGAAAATGGGAATTTTTAGCCGGATTATGCAAGATTGAAAAGAAAGTCAGCGGGAAAAAATGTTATTTCTTAGTAGCCCTACAAGATGGGACCAAGTAGAAGACAAGTTGAAGACAAGTTGAATTCGTTGACCAGCTATTTCGCATAAAAAATTAAAGAGGAGGGGGGGGGGGCATCTTCAAAATTCAGCAACATAAACGATAATGAGGATTTTTAGCCAAACAACGCAAGATTTGCGTTTACTTCGCAAAGTTCGAAGAAAGAAATGCTTCTTTTCTGAGCCCTCCAGGGTGATCTTTACAACTTTTCGGGTTTTCTCAAAGAATCGAAAATTAAAATTTTGGTCGCACAAAAAATAATGAAAAATTGAAAGATTCATTTTATGATCAAACTATGTAAGGTACAGGAAAATATAACTGAACTGAAATTGTGCACCAGAAAAAACCTACAAATTTGGTAAAAATTACTTTTTGATAGGACAAGTAGTTTTTGCTCCATTTATGAAAAAGCATATAAAAAATGAATAAGATCTGTCCGCTGCGCGGTCACAGTCTCATCGCCCTCACGTGACATGCATAAAGCTAACATATTCAGCAATGCGAAATATCCATATTCGGAAATGTGACAAGGAAGAGTTTTTACATTCTCATCAGAGAAGGTATTAGATTTGTTTTATTAAATTTGACCCCCCCCCCCCCCCCCCCTTTTTTTATTTCCAGCTTTTGTGGATGTCTCTCCCCCGCAAACCGGGGGTTGAGTATTTGTTTGTGGGTTGGTTTTGGTGGTGTGGC
>WSXT02166657.1:0-17173 GCA_011762715.2 Neuroterus valhalla | reverse complement strand
GTTTTTATTTTTTTTTTTCAAAGTTTGTATACTTGGGGGTTGGGCGGGGGGGGTTTGTACTTGTCTTGCAAGGGTGCTACGCTAAATATTCATGTCCTCTTATCTGACAGGAAAAATGTTTGCTACCACTACTTCACTCAAAGCTGGAACTTAAAAAACAATTTGTAAACGCATAAAGTGCTGGAATTATTTCTTCCCAACATATACACTCTATTTTCCACAAACTGTATACAAAGTCGAAAGTACAATATTTGTTGGGCAGCAGGCAGAAAAAATGTTGGGATGCCAGGAGTAAGAAGAAAAAATGTCATCTTCAGAAAAAAAAAGCTTGACAAGCATCGCGTCTTGTAACGGGATTTTTCGGGAAACGAGAAGACTCAAATTCATAGAAAAGTTAATGGAGACGTACACGAAACTAAGCCATAAAATGTCCTTGAAGTTAAACTGTTTGCAGTCTAACTTAAAGATCTGTCCTGAGAATTTGGAAGACGTTCAAGAGCATGGTGAACGTTTTCATCAGGATATCATAAAAATGAAAAAAAGGTATCCAGCAAGATGGGATGACGCCATGATGGGTGACTACGTATGAATCTTGGTTCGACGTAAAGACAAGTCACATAAACGGAAATCTCGTTTGGATATTCGTTTCGAAAACAAATATTTATATGTTCTATACTTTCTTCTTCCATGCATGATATCCGTTATGGATTATTCCATAATTATTATTATTAGTATTATAACATACCAGATCCCTTTCGGGGTACGCGTAACTCGTTTGGTCCCAGCCTCGCTGTACTTCTAGAAAGTAGGGAATTGATATGGAAAGATTTGAAAGTGTAATTGACATGGGAAATTTTGAGCAAGGGATGTTTAGCAGAAGGGAACAGGGATATGGGAAACCCTCAGAAAATCTGATTTCATTTTTAATCTCAATTTTTGAAACCAAAACCTTCGCTCGAGACTCGGCATTTGTAGTTAACAGAGGCTTTAATTGAATTTCTAAGCAGAATGAATATACGCGAGGCTACTCTGTCAACATGAGAAGTCAACCTGATAAAAATAATACACAGCAAAAATAAGTCCAGCCTGTTCCTGCTTTCATACGACACACTCGTCCTGTGCAACATCGCTTCGACACGGGTCGCTTCCTGATCTCTCTAGCAAACACCTCTTACAAAGAGTTTCGCAAAGCCATAAATATAATAATCCACTAAGCGATATCCTTACACGGGCCTATTAGTTTCCAAAATCTTCGTTTCAGGCTTCACTTTTTTTCTTATATGCAATTCCAAACATTCCTATTCTGACATACATTTCTTGTTTCTTTCACATCCTTGCATCTTTCCATACAAGCTGTTATGTTTCTACGGCTCTTTATATTTCTTCTCTTGAGGGTCTTATTCACACATTCTATCTATTTCTTCTTTAGTCTGCTTCTGGGTATGCTACCATTCACCCTTCCTAGATACTTTTGCTTTGTTCACCGTTCTTCATCCATTCTCTCAACGTGACTTTGCCCTTGTCCTCATCTTGATATATCCAGGTCTCGCTCCCATACAGAACAGCTGGTGCAAGAACGGAATTATATATTGCAATTTTGGCTTTATTCGTCACATTTTTACTTTTAGTTATAGCCCGTACACTGCCGATAATCTTTCCATCCTCATTCATACGTCTGGAAATCTCTGCATTTATCTTCCCGTCAGAAGTGAATAAACTTCCAAGATACACGAAATTATCAACTTGTTCTATCGTCTCTACATGTAGGGTATTATTGCAATTTGTTTTCGCAGCCTTACTTTCAAACACAATAATTTTTGTTTTATTTACGTTAATTTTAAGATCCATGCTCTTCATGCTGGTATCCAATCTGCTGAACATTCTCTGCAAATCATCGCCTGATCCTGCCGTAACGATCTTGTCATCTGCGGACGGAAGGCCACGAACGCTCACTGTCTTAAGATCAACACCATCTTCATTTAAGAGAGACATAATGCATCCTTGTCTAACGCCCTGACCAATATCACGACAATCGCTTAGTTGTCCATTCACTCTCAGACTTGCTTTGCTACCATTATATATTGCTTGTATTGCTTTCAGAAGTTACCTAGTCACTCCATATTCTTTCAAGATCTCCCAAAGTTCACCTCTATCCACCTTCCCAAAAGCTTTTTCCAGATCCACAAATGCCCAGAAAACTCTTTTGTTTACTTTCAGGCTTTTTCATGTGATCTGTCTCAAGCTAAATATCTGATCCGCACATGATCTCCCTGGCATAAATCCACATTGAACTTCCTAGATCCTTTCCTTTGTTATTCCCATGACTTTATTAATAAGTATTTTGGTAAATATTCCGCCCGCAGTACTCAATAGGCTGATCGCTGTATAATTACTACAGTCGCCTTGACCACCCTTTTCTTTGTAGATTGGGACAATAATCGCCATTCTCCAATCATTCGGAACTTCGCTAGTCGCTGCACACGTATTCATAAATTTACACAGCCACCAAACAAAGTTCCGCCACCGAACTTGAGCATATCAGAGGAAATACCATCCACAGCGGCAGCCTTGCCACTCTTCGGATTTTTAATTGTGGAAATAATGTCGACACCAATTCTGCTTCCGTCACCTACATTAGAATCGTCTAGCGTATCCGTGTCTGTGTCAGTGTGTTGTGCTCCGTGGCTTCACCTCCATACAGCTTCTTGGGAAAATCCCTCATACAAACTTGAACTTAGTACGAATCCCATACCATTTTACCATCAGCATTCATAATTCCCACTACCTCAGTCCTAGTATTCCTTTTCCTAGCCTTCTGAACCCATTTCCAGAATAGTTTCTTATTTTCTTTGAAATCAATTTGCATTTTCGTATCTTCCGTTTTTAATTTATTCTCGCTTTCTTTTAGTAGTATATTTGTTTTCCTCTTTTTGTCCCTATAATCATTTGTTACCCTAGTCTTTTCCTCATTGCTAACACCTATAATATTCAACATTCTTGAGTACGCTTCTTTTTTCTCGTCGACTGCTATGCGTATTTCATCATTCCACCACGCATCACCGGACTTTCTTCCTAAAGTCGCAGTACCACTCACTTCCGGTGCATTCTCGAAGATTCAATTCCGCAGTATTATCCATGCATCCTCTTCATTTTTGTTGCCTAATTCTGTTTTCCAATCTTCTTTGTGATGGCCTAAATATTTATCCAGATTTTTACGAAACACTATTTGTACTTCTGGTTTTTGCAGATTCTCTAGTCTGACTCGCGTCTGTTTCGATTTTTAAATAAATTTTCTTCTTCATCCTTGACCTAGGTTCATTTTTTGAACTATAAGATAGTGACCCGATCCGCATTCAGGACCTCTCATAGCCCTTGTGTCTTTAATAAGCCCTCTAAGTCTTTCATCCGCTACAACAAAGTCGATCATACTATGGCTTTCATCTCTTCCATGTGATACCTTTATAATTTCCCTGTCTATCCCTATCTCTCTTTTGATACAGTGGCACTATCAGCCCCTCCCGCCACTCCTGGGAATCCCTCACCCCTCCATACGTCCCCAACTACCTCTTTCAGCCTGTCTCTAACAGCTGGTGTGCCAAAACTCCATGCTTCGTTCTGCACCCCGTCCTAGCCTGCTGTCTTCGACGTTCTTAATTTTCTCATTTGTAACTCTATCTCCACATCACTTAACTTTGACCCACCTTCCTCTCCTTCGTCTACTTCCCTCATATCTCTTCCACTTGCCTGAGCCCTGAAATGATTCTTTGAAAAACTCCCTCCATTCCTCACTTCCGATCACTTCACTTATCCCCTCCTTGCGCTTTCTAAACCTATTTATTATCCATATCTCCCTCTCATCCATTGGAACTTCTTCTCCCTGCCTTTCACAGCCCTTCCCCCTTACCCACAAGATCAGAGGCTGATGATCTGATTCTATCCTCCCTTCTACTGCGAATCTCTCGCGTCTCCTGTTACCCATGCATTTTCATGACCACATGGTCTATCACCGATGCTCCCACCTTACTCACATAGGTGTACTCTCCTTCTTTGTCCTCTTTTATCGTACCTTTCGCGACCGCCCACCCTCTTTTCATCATCCAGTCTCAAAATCTCCCCTTCCTTATTCATACACGTGTCTTTCGATCTCCTTTCATAACCTTCCCCATCTCTGAAGTGCCCCCCACCCCAATACCACCATTCCCTCCTCTCTCTCACCTATAACATCCTCCACCCCTTTTTTGATCCTTTCCATCCCATCCCTTTTGTACACGGTCACAAACTTGCACTTCACCCCTCTCATCTTAAGGGACGTCATTTGCACCCCTTGCCCCTCGCACCACCGTGAATTCCTTCTTCAGAACCCTCCCTGATCTCTGTTATAATTCCCCCACTAGCCCTACCTTTTTACTTTAATCTTACCGCCTATTGGAGCCTCCACCCGAATCCCCTTCGTAGCATCGGTTCTATTTTACCCCACTCCTTGTACTCTACCCACGTTTCTACTAGTCCAGCCACATCAAATCCCTGCACCAACATCTTAAAGTCCTCATCCTTCTTTTTGATCCCTGCCACATTCACTGCCCTGCTGTTCCCCTACCCCCTTATTTCCTACGGAATAAGTCCTGCTCTCCCTTTACTCCTTTCGTTTCCAGCTCTGCCATTCAGCATTCTTCGAATATCCCTCCCTTTCCACGTCAGATCGTGATCGATGCAGACCTTCTTATCCTTAACCCTGCTTTAACTTCGCATCACCGTCAGCTTATCTTGCTACCTCTCCAACTCCACCACCGCTACTTCAACATCCTTTTTCCCCTCAAGCCTCATTTCAACCACCTTGCTCTTTACACTTCCCTATACTTTGTAGCAGCGCTTCGTCTCCTTTCCGTTCTTCCTCGCTCCTCACTCTCAGCCCCCTTATCACGATATTATTCTCTCTATCCTTTTGTCCTCTCCTCTCCATTCTTTACTCCATTGCCCTCATCCTTTCCCTCGACGCTGCCACTTCCTCCTTGTTCATACGTTCTCCTACTTCCTCTTCTATTATGTTGTCAACCTTGTCCCAAATACCTTTCTGCTCTCTCTCCACCCTGCCACCATCTTCTATAACTAACCTGGCCTTTACCTCCTCGAATCTTTTGTCTGCCCTTTCCTTCCACACCCTAATATCCTCTATCACCTATATCATCTCATCTTCTTCTGCTTCCTTGCCAACACTGCCACTGTCTCTCATCCTTCTACTTTCTCCTTCAGCTCTTCCATCTCTTTTTCCCACTTCCCTAATCCTCCCATCCATCCTCATAGCCCTTATTTCCTGCTTCAGCCTACTGATTTCGGATATCAGAATACCCAGGGTATCACTGTTCAACTGCCTTTCGATTCCTGTAGGTGACCTACGTGTTCTGTCGCTCTTCTTGAAATGACTTTCTACTACGCTTTTCATTGGACTCTCTTGATTCTCCCTGTTGCTCTTTTGAAGCATGAGGTCGTCACCTTTACTTGCGCTGGACATTGTATCACTAGCCTTCTCGTTACCCCCGTTCATCTCTTACCCTTTCTATCGCGCACCTATGGATAACGAACAGATGTCTCTGTTCAAAATTCCCGCCTTTATGCCCTCTCCCTCTACTTTACTCAACCTTGTTTTTTATCCTCTTTATTCCACCCCAAAAAGCCCTTGCAGACACTCCCTTATCTTCTCAACAATACTTTCAACCCGCTTGTTCTCCTTACCCGTTCTATCTCGCAAATACTAATCCACCTACCTTTTTGATAACCTAAACATACTTTTCCTTTTGACCTGAACCCCACCTACACTACCCAATGGAAACCACTTTTTATTTTCTCCACTCACTTCCCGCATCCTTACTCACCTTCCAAACTTCCAACCTCACACATTTGAAACAAATTCGGTGAAACTCTTTCACCACCTTGAACTTCACTTCACTTCACTTTTCACGTTAGGAGCAGATGCAAATTTTTAATTGAAGGTATTCCTTATTCAAAAATCCTAACTACCTCTCAACATTAATCATTTTTCTATCATTTATTATACCTAAATCCATCCTTACTTTTTCAATACCTTCGTCTAGGTTTTTTCTTCAAATCCCTCGTTCAGACAAGTTATTGATTATACACGTTCCTTATTTGGGAGTTGGTATCAATTCTGCGCAAATGAACTCTACAGAACGAATTCCATAAATCGAGAAACTAATTATTTGAAACTTACCATTATAATAGTTAAGACCTACACCGTTTAACTCTAAATAAATTGAATTTAGTGAATATAAATAGAGCGTGCACAATGAAACTATTTTCTCCTATACTGAAATTATAAATTCTCTAATAATAAAACTATCAAGTTCCTAATTATAAACGCATCAAGAAACATAAATATTCTGACCAAAATTATGGTTCTTTATGTAGCATAAATAATAATTTCACATAAAAAGTAAATAACAAAATGTAAATTCATTGAATATGTCATGAAAATAATTAGGGTAGAGGGGTTAGAAAGAAACGGAGACTATCATCCATAAGACCCCGGTGAGAAGGTTTGAATCTAATATAATATGAACGTTTCTATTGATAAAGTATGACTTCTTTGAAACATCACAAAATAAGACTTTATACGAAGACTTTAATTATCGATTTGCTGAATCCTATGAAGGGGTAAGTTGCAAAAGAATTTCAGAAGATTTTGAAATATTGGTATATGATGAAAATTATGCCAATTTTCATAATTTCGTCGGACCAGAATACGACTGTGATGCCATTGATGAAGTTATGTTCACAGTTCGCCGTCCCACTACTGAGCTGCTCGAATGACTACAAATGGATGTTTTTTACTAATTTTACATTATACCTTCAACTCATAGCCATTAATAATATGATTTAACGCATAGAAGATTCTCAGTCTAACAATATGTACTTTGTTTGCGTATGCTCGAGGTTCGTTCTTTTCTAGGACTTTTAAAATGACGAAGCTTTTCGATCGTTTGCCTAGAGCACCACTTGTCGCAAACCTGATTGCACTTTCATTTTTGATGATTGCAAACGACGAGCGAATTCTCTACACGCTGAATTCAAATCCCCTGAAGTGCAAATTGCGATATATCATGGAAAAGAAACCTTCTAGGAGATTTGCGATGCTTCCAGTAACAAAAGTTTTTGACTAAAATTTTACTCTAAAGAACAAACTATATTGATAACAGGGTCAAAGACTTCGATATGTGACATTAAATACAACTTGTTTGTTCGAAATTTGTCATCGCCAGTTAGCATTGAAATGACGTACACTGTCGTGGTCACCTGATCAAATTCCGTATTTGTACACGTATTAATTCAAGTCATACCGAGACGTGTGCCTTTTTTGTAAAACACTTTTGAACGGAAATAAGAATAGCGGAAAAATTACATGTAATTGAAAAAGATTTAAATTAGGAAGGATACAAGATAACGGGGGGTTTTAATCTCAAATTTACTTTTCTTCTTATTATTCAAGTAATAAGGTAACAAAACATCCATATGTAAGGGGTCATTCGTGAATTATGTGATACTATCTTTAGTTATTTTTGTGCCCTGCTTTTATATCATGGTTGGTTTTGATATTTCTTCTACCCCCTTTGAAAATCACGTTATGAAATACCTATTCCTTCCGTCCTATAAACATTGAAATCTTGTTTTATAATGATAAACAATATTTTGCAATACAGATTATGGAGTAAAAAAATCATGATCAAATGTATAAATTATAATTTAAGAAATTCAATATTGAAGAAAAGTCGAATTAGAACTCCTATTTGACGTCCAACAATCAAGTAAATATCTGAAATTCCAGGAAATATATAGAACGAACCAAGAATCCTTGCGTCTCTCAAAATTTGGAAAAATGGCATGAAAATAAAGAAGAGGAGAGGAGAATGAGAAGACAACATCTAAAACCCCTTCCTTCGCTCTCTTCTTCCTCTCACCTTTTCTCATTTTTGGAACACAATATAGTAACAATCGAAATTTCCACCAACGTTTCAGTGCTCATTTTGGACCCTTATCAGGGTAAGATACCAAGCAGGTCAAAACAGATCCAACTGAAGACTAAAGCTAAATGCATCACACAACCGCTAGAATACCTTCTCATCAAGGATCCAAACAAAGCTCAAAAAACACTTCTGAATTATGAATCCCAACATAAATAGGAACAGTCAATGAAAATCACTCAGTTTTCAAATTAATAGATGACTTATCAGGATTTTTAATGTAAAGCATTTCCATGAATTCTCTCCCACTTTCATCATTTGGAATGGACGATACCTACAGCTCAGGGTGGGTTCCCAACAACTTAATCAACACAATCCCTTGTATGTCTGCCAAACACTATTTTATAATAACGTTCCAAACGAACATCACTTTTACTATTCCATTGTTCTCTTTATGCGTTCATTGTTTTTTCGTTTTAATTATTTTGCTCCTCTAGTATTCAGGAGTCTAGTCTGTGCCACGTAAGTCATCCTACAGATTTTGCAAGTATTTCTATAAATGACACCACTTTTTTTGAATTTGAAGGATCTTTAACAGAAGTAATTATGGAACTCATTTTAAACAGGCTGCTGGGAATAGTATAGATTTAAAATTTCCTTAACATAAATTGAATAGTTTCTGAAATTTTTACCAAAAAATGGAAGAGCGAGAGTAAATAGATAGATAGATAGATAGACGTCCAGTCTTTAGGCTGTTGGCCTTGAAAAATTGACTTGCTTACACCACCATGTTTTCCAAAAATTTTCACATCAAATACTTAACTCTTACATCCGTCCACACTTTATACACTATCATCCATCCATACCCTATTACTATGCCCGCACGCATTTTCCTACATTTCGCCAGCCTCGCATTGCCAAACTCTGCCTCCGCGGTTCCTACTAATCTCTTATCTTCTATGCCTTATTTGCTATTCCTTATCTACTTTTTAAATTATTTACATCTTTTTTACATCTACTTCTTTTCCTTCTTACACAACTATCTCCATTCCTCTTCCTTCCTTCTCTTCTCCTCTATCTTGCCCAACAGCCCCTTCGCCCATGGAATCGCCCTTTTTCTCCCCTTTTCCATGCAGTATCAATGCCATGCTAATTCCACTCCTCTCCAACTCCTCGCATACTTCCAACTCGGAAGAACGAAAGTATTGAAGGAACTCAATTCTTTGAATCCTTTCTGAATATCTTTGGGTAAAATATTTTTTGCAAGCTTTCAATCGATTCAGTTCTAATTTTAATATGATTCTCAATCAAAGTATTTGGATGTAGTTGATTAGGTTAATGATAATGATAATCCCTTATATAGTAATTTACAATTAAAAAATGTAATCACCAACTCTACACCTGCAAAAAAATCCACACATCAACATCAATCCTTTTTCCCCTCTTCTGCCGCAATCATACACAGAAGAAAGGTAGCCTCATTTTCAGTCGAATAATGATCCCCAATTGAGAAGCCACATTTTTCAGACGAAAAAACTCAAATTGAGTCTTTAAACAAGATACAATTACGTGAAGTTGACCTATAACGACTGAAGTAAAGACTGAAGACATGACGCTCAGCGAAAGTAGACCTAGCTTTTTTTCTATGTATATTTTTCCAGTGCCTACCTTTTCATTCAATCCTTCAACCTCCTACCTACTTTAATCCTCTTTTATCACTCTCGCAATCTTGAATCTTGCCTCATTTCTCTAATTCCTATTTTTCATGTCGAAGTCTGTACTCAAGAATCTTCGAAGATTTCGATCTACCAACGATTATCTTTTTCTATCTGCTTTATTTAAAAAAATCGGCCATACTCTTTCTAATCTCTAAATTTTTATGCAAGTTTATTCTTCGTGTATTCAATACATTCATAACTGTGACCTAATCACTGTAACTTCTTATCACGTAGATGTCAATACTTTCTCAATTGTGCAACGATTCGATCAACTTTTTGAATGAACATTGACTCCTTTAGTGCGTCCAAGAATAGATAATTAAGCCTAACATCTATTAAACTAAACTGGAACGTAAAAAAAGTCACTCTTTCGAGTCTTGCTACCATCTTTTCATCCACAAACAAGATTCCAGGAACAGAATTTAGGGAGTTCATCTTGAGGTATCGGTATATAGGGTATGGTTTTGAAAACTTGACATCAATATATTAAGTCTTTTTTACATCCTTATCTTAATGCGAAGGTAAAGGCTTTTGAAAATATGCAACAAACAAATTTTTTGTTTCACACTATTTCTTGGAAGGACATATCGTTTCGCTTTAATCGATGAAAAATCATATTTGAATCAAAAAATTTACATTAAAAAATACCATCAAATGTTTGCTAAAAAAATTTCCGCTTGCAGCAAAAGTCCCGGACTGAGGCACAGAAAATAATGTAAAGTACATTTAATATACACTCATCTCACGAGTATGTCCCGGCCTCGGGGGTAGATGGTCCAAAAATGAGAGCAATTAAAATCCAGTTTGAACCGGTTTTGAAGCGAAGACCAAGCACTCCTATGTCAAGACTCAGGACCGTATACACAGTGTCTGAACACGGCACCAGAGTGCGCGGAGAGTCAAGGGACGCTCAGGGGAGGGAAAGACAAGCAGTCAATGATAAACAACCGTGAAGCCGGCACATAACCGCGAGATAAGTGCGATAGAAAAGTTCGCGTTCTGGGCATACTCTAATAAATACTTCAATCAAAAGGAATTTATGAACACCAAATTATAGTTTCAAATGGTTCGACCTTCGATATTAAAAGGTTTATGCACAAATGTCACAAACACCATTTTAAGTATGCAATTAAATTTTATCGAATTTATATCCTTTGACATGCTTTACCTCCAAGCTGCAGTCTGTCAAAATCGCAAAAAAGACGTTCCGTCGATGTACGCAACATTAGTCGAGCGCATCAAGTTCAACCCTCACAGTTGTAGAACAATTAAGTTTTTTGCCTGATAAAATTGATATTGCTTCCAACAATTTGACAACTCAGCAGTGTTTTTGAATGTTCGCCGAACTTCTAAATTCATTCCAACAAGATTTCCACAACTTTTCTAAAAAGTGATACATGGATACATGTTATTAGCAGAAAATGCCTGACTCTTCTGGATTCTCAGAAAGTGTCATGGTGGCGCTAATGCTTCCATATTCAAGATGAAAGGGTATATCAAGAATTGTACCGTAAAAAATTATGAAGTCTAAATACACATAAAGTACAATTTTCATTGTCCCCCACATGCACGTGAACAACTGTAGGAAAGTTTATAATTTTTAATATGAATAGAATCAATATTTCAATGATTTCCTCTCAAAAGATATGATTAAATAGTAGGAAATTTCAACTTAACATGCGTATGCGTGATTGGAAACTCGTTCAGTTTGCCCGACATTATTTTCTGAAGACCGTAGTTCACAGTTAGATGGCTTTCTGTCAATCCTGTTGAGTTTTTTATTGAATAATATCTAAAATCTTAGACGACTAGATCCACATATTCCATCTACGTATGATCCCAAAGTAAAAGTGACAAGATTTTCATTTAAACTAATATAAAATAAGATAAAGTGATGCGTATTATTATTATGTGTGAACTCAATCCGTTGGTTAATCGGCCCCTTTCTAACAATTATTATCAACGTGATAACTGTTTGAAGGAAGTAGCTGTGAATTTATTCTCCAAGGGACTGAATAATTTTTCAGTTTCAGGGCTATAGTTTGCGTTGCTGTACAGTTTGTGAACTCTGGACGCCCTAGACTCCGGCCGCAATTTATATTAAGCCTAGTGTGGAGCACATAGAATTGCTCGGAGCGGCCTGCTTACGGTTGTAAAAAAACATCGTGAAGACTAAAATTTGCCTTGAATATAATTAAAATTATTCAATTTATAAAAAAAAAAACAACTTTATGCTTTCATTTAATCAGGAAATAGAAATAGACTCTTGAGGGTCACTTTAGACTAAAATGTTAAGGAGAACTAATTGAATATGGATATCCAGGATAATTTTTCGTGGAGTTAGCCGATTATCGTTCATACGAGTTTTCCTCACAAATACACTACTATATAGAAAAAGATTCTCTTGAATTATTTTCAGAAGCTTCGAATCAAGAAAAGTTTTTCTGACTACACTCTTCCGATACAATGGACGAATTTCAAAACAAACCTGGAATTTCAGGAATTTTTCCTTTTTAGAAATATGTACATATCTATAAAATATAAAACTTGGCGTGAAGCAATAGCGGAAAAATTAGAAGATAATAGTCTCGTAGATATTCTACAGTGGAATTGACCTAACGCCGTCTTCGGTAGACAACGCATTTTTCAAAATTTTCAAATTAATTCAAAATTTTCCATTCTAGAGTTGATAGCACTTTTGGCTCTGACTTTATTGCTGCCGTTCACTAACACAAGCGGCACAATTGCCAGATGTGAGCTTTAGTGAGGACAATAATGGTTGTACAAAAGGGACATCAGCTCGAGCTGAGCGGAAAGAAATGGTGAGCAAGTGTTACTCGAGTGAAACATGTGTTTTGTGAGAAAATTTTCTCCCTCTGGATAAGCCTGTTTTATGTGAAGCTCATCAAAAGTCGTAATAAGGCAAATTCACAGAAAGGCTTTTTCCATACATTTTTTGCGGAGTCCTTTCTATGAACAACACATGCTGAGATATCTATCTGCAAATATGTCAATTCTAGTGCAAATTGAATCGCTTATAACACTATAACTTAAACAATGTTTAATGTACCAATAAAGTGTGAGAAGGAAATAAACTTGTATTGGTTCAAAAATTCAATAGAATACATCTTATCATGAATAATGTATCCGTTTATAAATACTAGATTGGCCCAAAAAATAACATTTTGGAGTTTTCGCCCGGTGAATTTAGCGAAACGCTCTCTTATGGAAACAAATGAATATGCATTTTTTTATTCATGACAAAAGATGTCTTGGACTGATTCAAACCACTATCGTGTTTTATTGACGTTGACACGAAAGCGTATATTTTTTTTACTCCTTCGATTTTGGTCAAGAAATTATTAGTAAAGTTCTTCAACCTTTCATGTACACGTTCTCTTACTAGCAAAGATACATTCCGCTAAATTTTTATACATCAACAAATCTATAAAGAAATTGGAGACATGTCGATGATTACATTTTTTTCCAATATTCGTAGACTCGTTGTGTGTCTCAGATACAAGGAATAAATTCCAATTTTTCGAAATTCCTATTTTTTAAACAATTAGAAAAATGAATAAAAAGAGCTCACTTGTGAATAGCATATTAGGAGAAATCACTCAGTTGAATAGCAGAGCAATAACCGGTAATAACACTCCAACTTTTTTCTGGGTTTAATCTTAGGGCTCGTTTCACGGCCTTTTTCTGCTCTTACAATTCGTTTCGATCATCAAGAGAAAAATACAAGGTACATGATTCAGGACTAAGAAAAATTAATTGTTCGGCCATTCTAATAAATACTTGTTCGAACAATGAACGACTATCTTTTCGGAGAAGTACCCTTAATATTCAAAATCAGGCGACTGATCAGGTTACTGAAAAAAACGTAGCTACTGTGACACGACCTCCATGAGATCGTGTATCATGGATCCTTTACACATCCGGTGTAGGATTTTGATTCTTTGTTTGGTTTTATTCTTGAAAAGGAGATTCAAGGTTGATGTAAAAGCTAACAAAAGTAGCAATTAACAGATATGTTTACCATTATGGCCTTACTTGGAAAGAATCCAGAGAGTGTATTGATAAATTTCTTATACCCAAAACCTTTCGCAAGAAATTACATGTTATAAGGAAGGAATCCTAGGTCTCGGAAAAGACTCAACTATATTACAATGTACTATTATTTTTGAGCGCAATGTAAAATTTAGAAAAAGGTTATGTTCAATAAATTTCATTGTGCCTTTGAATATTTTTATGTGTCTTACATATTTTTTCAAATTACATACGTTAATTTACTAGCATGGATTTACTAACAGCGTTTAGGAAAATAAAGATTGTTTATTCTAACTTTCCTCCTGAGAAATGAGTGGACAGAGTTACCAGGGCGGATACGCGATGTTTGGACGCCGCCGTTCAGGCGCCAGGACGTCAAGGTTCAGGACGTTTGGATGCGAGGAGGTCCGCCGAGATGTTTAATTTTATTTACGTATGCAATAATTTCTTTCTAAATGTTATGCTATGTATGCTACATGTTTGAAAAATAATACAATCATTTATTCGTTTGAATTCCTGGTGGCCCTTAAAAGGGCCGAATAAAAGAACAATTATTTTATAGAATTATTCCTATACTGTTCGCAGGACAACTACGCAGGGAGGCAGGGAGAGAAAGTGAATTGTTCTTTCTTATTCAATAGAAATTCATCCGGCCCTTTTTAGGGCCACCAGATATTCAAACGAAGAAATGTTTGCATTATTTTACAAACATGTAGCATACATAACATAACAAGTAGCATACTTGTAGTATACCAAAGGAAAGTGAATTATTCTTTCTCATTCACTGGAAGTTCATTCGGCCCTTTTCAGGGCCACCAGATATTCAAACGAAGAAATGATTGCATTATTTTACGAACATGTAGCATACATAACATAACATGTAGTATACCAACGGAAAGTGAATTGTTCTTCCTTATTCACTGATAATTCATTTAGCCCTTTTCGGGCCACCAGATATATAAACATGTAGCATACATAATGCTGTAAATGTGAATTACAGCAACTCTTTACATTTCAAAATTTTAGAGCTGCTAGTAAGAATCGTAAGGCGGTTCATAAAAAAAGAAGATTCAAACTTCAGGTTCGAAATCAGCAATCCTAGGCCTTCAAATTTCATGAATGATGAGATTTTAATGGGTAGTTAGTATAATTCAGACCTTGAACGTTTTTAATACCATGTCTAATAGCTTTGTTTTCCAAGCCGAAAAGACCTCAAAAAATTTTAAGGCCTCATTTGGAATCAGAATGTAAAAATCTCTCTGTGAAAATGCACAGCACATGAAATAAGATGCCTTAGCGCTTATGGTATTTGAAAATATACAATTAATACATAAATTCGCGAATTTGACATAGATTTTCAAGTTTTAAAATGTTTTTGTTCCATTCTTTCTCTCCATCTTTCCTATTTTCAGTAGGTATTCATTAAAACCTTCTAAAGGAAGCATCCCTCTATGTCATTCCTGTATGAGGACACAAAATAGCACATCACGATACGTGGGACTTGAATCACGAGTATCGTATACTATTTTATAGCACGTGTGACATAAATCCGCCCATATTTTTCATGTTTATGAGAGAGGAGTATTTCGGGGTGTGGGTAAGGAAGGGGGAACAGATCCCCCCGAACAAAAGAGAACTGTGATGTTATCACATTACAATTTTGAACAATAATGTATTATGATGAATGTTATTTAAAATTTCATGTAATTTCGGAAGAAACTTCAATTTTCATCAATGTAAAAAAGAAACTAATATTAAAAGGAATAAAGAAATTAATGAATAATAATGCGTTCAAATTTTGAAGTTTATTTTCAATATTTCAATAAACTGCATACTGTAGCTAATGCTACTAATCTGAAGCTGTTTGAAACTAACCTATAATAATGTGCTGAAATTGGTCATTCAAGTCACAGAAAAGAGTAACTTGACTGCGGATTTGGGTCACAGAGTGCTATAAAATATAGTTCACCGTACTGTGCGGCACTGCACTGAGATTTTCAGCAAAATATTTATCTTACAAAGCATATGTATAGCAATTCCTGAGCCAATAACAATTTTTCCGCAAATTTTGGCAGTTAGGTAGTTAGCTTCTGACACCTTATAGATTATGACTAGATTCCATTAGAATGCTTTTCATAAAGACATCCAGCAAATTGTGAAAATAAAAAGTAGGTGATTTATTTTAGGCTGTGGATTTAAATAAACCAGTCGAAAAGAAGTTGTACAAAGGAACCAATCCGACTTGCCATCATTTTAATCAAACTGCTGCTACAGCTGAGGGTGCACCACTTCTAGTCGGTTTCTCAACAGGACAAATTCAGCTGATAGATCCAATCAAGAAAGACAATAGTACATTGTACAATGAAGAGGTGAGTAATTTTTTTTATTCGGCTAGAGACTATGCACTAGAGTGAGAGGTAATTTCAACCCCTCCTTCGGCCCTGGGTCTTTCTTTGCACACGGCTTCAAAATAATGTTCCTTGAAGCACCATTTTAAACGCCATGTTGAACTTACCCGATTCCTATTTTACCGACATCTTTTTTTCTGCGAAAACACACGTCTACACCGAAATAGATATCGATTTGATATTTTGAGAAAAGCCTTAGAAAACAATAAACTACGTTATTATACAACATTTTGTTTAAAATTTTGAGAAAAAAAAAATTTTTTTAATTTTTTTTTCAAAATTTTGAACCAAATGTTGTATACAAACGTAGCTTATCGTTTTCCAAGGCTTCCTCCAAAAAATCAACTCGATATCTATTTCGGTGCGGACGTGAGTTGTTTCGAAAAAAATCGATAATTTGGTCACGTGACCCATGTTTAACATGGCCTTATCTAGAAAGCAACTGTGTAAAATTTTGTTCCAGTTCACAAAAAAAGAAGCGATCATGTCAGCTGATCATGTCAAAATTTCCCGGGAAACCTGAAATACATGTTTTCCTCGATTTATCTGAAAACTATTAGTTGTATTAAGAAAGTTTTATATGAGAAGATATAGATCTCTAAAAGATAATTTTTTTGGTCTGCATTTGTTTCATTAAACGTTTGAAGATGAAAAAAAGTGAAAAATTGTGTATTTTTCATATACCAATGGGCTCCATGAAAAATATACACCTGTTTTAAACTTTAGAGAACGCTTCATGCTTGAGCTTTACAACGCACATTTACGACCTACAGCGATACTACCTACTAGAGCTAAAGCAGCGCGTGTAAGATCTAGCATCTTCGTCTTATAGTCCCGTTTCATTCTCAATAAACAAAAAAGGAAGACCCTTTCGCTTAACGTGTACTCTTATCTCCACGTTTTCAAAGAAATGGCTCCGTAAACAAGAGACATGATGAAGTTTCCTACAACTAGGGATCATTTGGAATTTTATAATAGTTTACTGCTTACAGAAACATATGTATATGAGACGCAAATATAT
>WSXT02166646.1:0-23807 GCA_011762715.2 Neuroterus valhalla | reverse complement strand
ACGTGTTCCAAGTGACTACATGCACATAACACACTTAAATGTGTTACATTAACATACTTTGGTTTGCAGTGCAGTAACTTGAATTTCAAATAACAACAGAAATGCTTATTATGATTGGTGGAAAGCTGATGATAGACAAAGAGCGACAGACAAAATCAATTATTAATTTGGACTAAATTTATCTAAGAAATAAATTACGCTCCTCGTATTACGTAGCTAATAATTTTTCCAGAGCTAATAAATTTTCCAGATTAGATATGCCTTAAGCATATTTATCAGCCCTCAAGCAACTAAACAGCTTTGTCAATCGCGATTTCCAAATGAAGATTTGATGTATCAGGTCTCTAAATAAATCATTTTCTTTGGTTGAAGTAACATTTTTCTTTATTCGAATGCAGTTTGAACAAAAGCATTCAACTCTCTTATTCGTATACACAAATACGAATCGCTTTTATGCATGCATCTTGCAAACTCAATATACGGTAGTCAGCACAGCTCAGCCTATTTGACCCTTTGTTCGGGAACATTTCTCACCTTGTCAGCTCATCATCGTCTGTCTGAAAGCCCAGGCAAATAAAAAATGACCTCCATTATTTTTCCTTATTACCCGCTGATTGCATTCTTCTCGAGCTAGTCGCGTCCGTCGGACTCTGGCTTCGATTATAGATCAATGAGAAAGATGTTCACCTGGCGGGCCATTTTCAAAACATTCACATCCCTAAGAAATTAAATTATTTATTAAACACAGATAAACATTTATAGGGCGATATTATTGAACCCAAATATGTAATCTTAGAAATATAAATACAAACAAAAACTGTTAAATGTTTGCGCAGCTCTTATTAATTCAAACTGATGTTATCACTCGCATTCAATTATTCTATACGCAAACTGTGTGAAATGTACTGGTGTTTCGTCACAAGTGTTCAAATCCTCATTTTCAATGCAGGAGATATTTATCCATAAGTTTTTACTAGGTTTGTGACATTTTTTACATCACAGGAGATTTGTATTTCACATTTACCAATACCAAGAGGTATAACTTTTGTAATAATACCAATACCTTTGTAAATAATATTCTCAGTACTATTAAGTGCAAAATTTCACGTTTTCGAAAATTGAAATTTAACTAAAAAAAGATGTAAAGATGCGGCAATTCAAATTGAAATAAATTTGATGTAATCAAATTGCTTGCGGTTGCATGCCATCTTGGCTGGATGGAGATCGATAGCTAGTTTTTGATCAGTCTTTGATCCTTCCTAATTGAGATTCCAGAAGATCTTGCACGTTTCCTTTGCGATTACTTGCTTTTTGGGCCAGTCGCCTTAGTTATGTAGCCTGGCAGCAGGTCACATTCCAAGCTGCTGTAAATTACTCACTGGACTTCGGGGGATGCCTTTCGAGCAGTCGCAAGCCAGGAAAACACAACAAAAACCAAAGGCGTCTTCTCACCGGTTACTATATTGTCCTTTGTTCGTTGCCAATGTCCGCCTTTTTTGAGGCACTCCAGGACGTTATGCAAGACCCTTACCAAAAAGCATAAGGAAAATTGTCATTATGACCCAGCTATTGTTATACTTACCTATCTATTTTCAACCTATTGTATTCGTTCCAGTATCAATAATCTAGCGTTTTTATCTTAATAAATTGCATCCAATTTTATACCCGTACATATATTTTAAAAAGGACATAACATCGTAAATTTACAACTTAGAGGCATGAAAAACAACAATTTCCCTTTTTCTTATTTCTAACTGCTGATATAAAAAAACTAATACTGCACTCATCTCATGTTATATAGGGCCACTTGCTGTAGTGCCGGCCTCGCGGCTGTTCATGCTTGAGTAATTCTGCCCCCGCCCCCCCCCCACCCCCGAGCGTTGCACGACGGCCCACAAGCTCGAAAAGGCAGTGCCGTAATGCGTAGTATAGAAGTGGTTTACTTTGCGACTTGCGACGGGGATCATACATACGGTTCTGAGTGTGTACGTTAGCATGACAGCTCGTCGCTTCAAATCTGTTTTGAACTGGATTTTAATTGCTTTCGTTGTAGGGCCGCCAACCTCCGACACCGGCCCTATAACGCGAGATGAGTGTATATAGAAAATAATTCAATTTAAAGCGTCTAAGACAGGGCTGATTCGCATTGCCTTACAGATGAGTTCAGTGAATTAGTCCAGGAAAAAACGTTTAAGATTCCACATTATTTGAAAGATTGATTCTTGTGAGGAATGATTCATGAAAACTGAAAATCATAGACCCTTACGTCAATAAAAATTTCTCATCTACAATAGAAAACGTCATTCTTCATCATAATTTTGCATTCCGCAGATCTGCCCAGCGTGGTCAAAAATCGATGATACAGATGTATAGCCTTCGAAACTCTGAAAATTAATCATATCTGAAGTAAATCAGGCATTGGTTTATAGACTATTCACTATTGAATGCAGGAGAATAAACATTATTTGAAAATAATAACCTAGTCTCAAAAATTTTGAAATCTTTATGTTATTTCGAGGTTTTCCGTCAAAGCTGATCAATGAGCCTTCTTGTGAACTTTGGAGATCGATGCAAATTTTAATCATCAATTCGAAAAAATGGATAAGAAATTTCTTCAGCGTTATTCAGGGTTTTGTAGACAACCCTTTTATTCTCATGTCTTACATATTAGATGTTCGTCCGTCTCTTAGGTCGCATTAAAAACACTATTTAAGTTTTGCATTAGATATTAGTTGTTTAGTACCATTTGTAGAAAAATAGTGAAAAGCGAGGCAAAAATCTGCTTCATATAGCACTTGCAAATGGATTTGAAAAAAAAGATGGATGGTAGTCCAAAGTATTGAACCTCAATTTTATAATATTTTTAGATCCGCCATATTGGTAACGTAATTTTGACATTCTGCATTTTGAGTTGAAGTTCATATTCAGGGTCTTGAAATAGCTTGAGAAAACGAGTTTTTTGCTAATAGAATATAACTTTTCGGGACTAGCAGCTTATTCCTTTCTTGAGCCCTCAACAGCTGACACATATTGGTCCATGAATCTAAATTTTTTGATCTTGAGGTAAAATTTCATTTCAGCGACCAAAAGAAAGAACATTTTTAATTTCCGAATTTTGAGGTTAGGTTCAAATTGAGTAAGCTGAAAAATCCATGTGTAGGCAAAGATATATAATATCTTTGGTGTAGGGAAGGATTGGCGTTCAAAATCTGAACTACGTATGAAAATAAATTGCTGGAGATTAAAAAACCTTCAGGAAAATAAAACAAATGCAAATACTTCTATCTCATTTTTTTCGCTGCGTCAAAGCATGCGTATAAGTTCCTAATCTATTCAATAGTATGAGCATGTAAATTCTGAGTTGTATAATAATGTGAATACAATGTTTGGCACCAATTCATTATAATCATTGAGTAAATTAGCCAAGTATTCACAATATCTCTATAACTCTATAACCTATAGGGTAAGAACAGAGACCTCAACCAAATGGCCTATGCGTCAGTATTGCTCTTAAATATTGTATCATTCCAACAATATTAATGAATATATTACGACATCGCTTTCCAATTTTAAATAATTTAAAAACTGCCTAAATCGAAAAATTCAGAAAATTATTTTAAGAAGAAAGTGATTTTATTTCCACCTATAACTTCTGCGAGTATTAATCTCACATGTAACTGGACAGCTATTGATTTATGGTCTGCCGAAGGGGTTGAACCTCACACCTGTGATTTATGCCTTTTGGCATTTCAATCTTCTTCAGCTTCGAATCCCTTCCTACTTCGGAATCCCGCTCTTTGGATTAAGCTTATACTCCCAATTTGAACAAAAAACAAGACAACAGACTCTTTTTGTAAGTGGGAGTCTAGAAAGTAGTTTAGGTTCTCGCCAGGGATCAACCATGAATTATTGATGTTTTCAAAAGCACATTCACACCTTGAAAATCAATAAGTCTTGTCGTCGGAACGTTATAGTAATTCAAAGAGCAGTCAAGCACTCTCACAATCGCTGTTTTGTGTGTAAACGTCTGTGTACTGTCACAATCCAGTGATGATGTACGCCGCTTGAGATTCGGCTTCAAGCGCTAGAAAAAGAACGGGTGGATGTGTGAGAGATCATTTATCATTCAACAATCCCGTTCGTTCATTATTGCACTCAAGAGTTGGATATTTATTAAGATTTGAAGTCCTAGTCTCAAGACCCGGAAACTGTATAGACTCTGCTATCTCATATGGCATATCGCGGGACGGCATGTATGAGCACTACTTCTTTGGTCGCACGATGCATCGTAGACAGCGTACAAATTAATCGAATAAATCGTCAAACTCTTAGGATCTACCAATATAGATATATATGTAGATATATAATCAGTTGATTCACATATAGCCGCGAGGGGCAAAAAAATCGGAGAATAGGCGTTAATCATCAGGCAGGCGTAGTCACAGCTACGGCCCGGTTGTAAATAAATTATAGACTAAAGATGGTTATATCCTATACTGCGTGATGGCATTTTACTTGATCGGGTCTTTTCGAATTTAAAATTAATTATTAGGCATACTTTCTATACGTGACATTTTTTAACAACCATATATCACAGAACTTGGTACCTAAAGTTCCATAAAATCCAAAATTGTACTCTCAGATTCAGACTATTGCAATATGCAATAACGATCTATAATATATTACCAAAGCATCATAGTTTTAAGTTCCAGTTTGCCTCTTGTGACAGAATCTGCCAAGCTACCCTGACTCTTATTTATAGACCTCATTTAATCAGATACAACTTTTTATTTGTAGACCGAGATCGAGGTGGACACGGAGTGCACTGACGGTTTACTGTGCGCAAACAATAACAACAATAATAACAACAACAATGTTCAGAATATTATGAAAAGTGGTAGCATCAACGGAAACGACAGTAACGATGGATTGGAAATGGACTGTGGTGGATGTGGAGAAAATGTACGGGAGCGAACTGTCTTGTGCGTAGGGGGTCGCACCTGGCACTCTAGATGTCTAAAATGTTGCGCCTGTGCAAGACCTCTGCACGATCAGCATTCCTGCTTTCTCCGTGGCATGCGACTCTACTGCAAGCACGACTACGCCTTGTAAGTATCACCTTCTGATTCAATACTTGAAGGGGGCGAATCGGAATGTGGCGTGACATACTTGTGCAGCGGAAGAATAACGAATATGTTAGGCCACTGAATATATGAGGGACACAAAAGGGTAAGCAGACGTGACTCAAGACCAAAATAGAATAAGTATTCCAGGATAGGTTCCGTTTGATCAGCATAGAAGCTTTGAACAAAAACCAATCAACTGATCAGAAAAAGTTCTCCCTTTGCTCAAGATGTATTAAAGATCGAATAGAAAGGCGTTTCATATTTCAATCGTCGGTTTTTGATAAAGCACTTGAAGAACGAGAAATTTAGTTAAAGTGTCGAGTTTCCTCTTCTATCTGTTATTGGTTATATGTGACATAGGCAAAAGACTCGGAAGAGAGAAATTCAGACTTGTAAATAAGATATCTTTGTGACGAGTCACGCACCTGTAATCCATGTTCATTCTCGGTTGATCTAACCTGAGGGTGTGGGTAGGATCGACAGAAGTCGAGATACCATGTATGAATTAATCACGTGTTTCTACCTTGGATCTAGTCAAATAGATGATTCCATATGGATGCACTCTCATGGTAGTCGGCAGATGTCTACCAAAGTTTATCCTTAGACGAGCTTAGACACCCGTTGCTAACTGGGGTGTGCACATATCGACGTATGGGTAATCCGTAAGCCTAGCTCAGAAACGAGATTTCCAAACGAAGATCAGGATATTCAGATATTCGACAACTTGATTGATAGGTCTGATTTCTAGAATTGCTATTCAATTTTTGAAGGTTCGCAAAAAAGGATTGTATAGAAAAGGAATATGTAAGAGGATTGTCTACAATTGCTAACAATTCCGCCAATTTTTTGCGACTTTTTAACTTTTCGTAATCCATGTGGGTGCAGGTGTAGATGGTGGAGATAGATGAACTCCCACATAAGGTATGGAAGAAGACTATCCGACGTCGCCGTTGGGTGATTAATGTTTTCTGATGCAGGCTTCTTCTCTGGACCTCACATAGGGCCGGCTATTCACGTCAACGTGTATCGATACATGAACTCGGGGTGCGAGTCACGTTGATGTACATGTTAAAGTCTCACAATCTCACATATCGGCTGATTTCCATCAGTGACATTAAGAATATCTCTTGCAAAAACATGATTTCACTCTACTCTTTATTATATCAAACATATCGTTCCCATCCCTCTCTCCTTCAGTATGGACCTAATAATCTCCTATAGACCTAATAATGGTTGCTGATTGCTTGTATGCATTAGTTGGATGCTGTCATCACTAGGTCGCAAGCTCTGATACCAGGTGATATCTCTTTCTTCACTTGGTTTCTTGAAGGCAGTCGAACAAATTCGGCTGATTTCTCTTTGAAAGTTCCGTCTTCATGCAGTAGATTTTGATAAATAAAAATTCTTCAGCTTCGAATGACTATTAAATAATATTTCCATCGTACTCGAGATCGGAGAATCTCGGCCTGATACAATGGCAAGGGAGGTCTGAGGACCTCACACGGAATCGAAGATCTCCGCTGTTATAACGGGAGTGTCGATGCGTTTTTGTACGCGTGTACGGACGATTGCACGTGGTATGGGTGGGTGCCGAGTCACGAGTCACAAGTCAGGACTGCTGGGTGTCAGTGCCGAGAAGTGAGGAATTCGCCTCGTAAGCCTCTGGCAAGCTGTAACTCCCTTGTACTCGTATGCGGTGCTGCTTTCAAGCTCGACGACCACCTTTTTAAATTAATAAATACTCCCTCACATAGCTGTCAAAACCGATTTCTAATCCTTTAATCGCATTCCTTCTGCAGCCTGAAGCACCTTCCCTTGATCTTTCAGATCGCTCTAGAAACTTGTCGTTATCTATACGTTCACTGGAACTTTCATTCACGACCACAAATTCTTCGTCCTCCTCCTCTATTCTTTAAATAATCGATTCCTCGGAACTACTGCTGTCAAGTTATCCATAAATCAACTATATAGCGTGCAAAAGGAAAGCAAACGTATAAAATTCCGCGGGTAGAGAACGATCGAGTTTTAATCCTTTCGTGAAGTGTAGGTCCCGCCTATGAGAAGAACAAATGAATAAATTAAGGCGGGGCTGTTTGGTAGCTGGTGTACGGCTCTGAAGATTTATTGGCACCAACTCTCACGAACTTGTTCTGGCTTAGTGTTTGCATACCGGAACATCGACATCCTACCTTGGAGGGTGGCGCCACTATTTATGCAAATTAATTTCATAGATACGAAGCAGATAGGTACTCCCAAAAGATCGAACTGAGTTAAGAGTTACTTCGACACTCCAATCTTTAGGGTTTTATTCAAATAGACTTTATTAAGGATTTAGTTATTATATTATAATTAGTGTATTCTTTTCTGATTGGAAAAGTCCTGATCTTCAACTACCTCTTGTCTGCAAACAGACAGAAAAATCCAGATACCAGATCACTACAAGGAGCGGCCTGGCGTCTCGATTACCATAATCGATACTCAAAAACCTTTTGACTTGACAATGAAGCGAGAGACACCATGCAATAACTATAATCCCTCATGTTTCTGGCTTACCATATTTTTCCATACAATAATAGCAAAGGCTGGCTGCTTGCTTTTCACTTCCATCTTTTACTCAGAGCACATATCTGTTCGTTGTTCTATATCAAGTTCGGAAATAAATTTGAATGAATATTGTAGTATTCAAGAACTGACGAACCCACACTATTTTAGAATTTATTTTTTTTCGGTAGGACCTTTGGTGCCAAGTGTGCAAAATGTGGTCGGAGCGTAGGCGCTGGAGACTGGGTGAGGCGAGCCAGGGAAAGGGTCTACCACTTGGCCTGTTTTGCCTGCGACGCTTGCTCGCGCCAATTATCAACTGGCGAACAGTTTGCCCTTCTCGATGCTCGATTGCTCTGCAAAGCTCACTACTTGGACGTGGTGGAGGGTAACAACACAAGTTCTTCTGAAGACTGTGATTCCGAACATGGTGGAAAAGGAAGCAAATCCAAAAGGGTTAGAACGACCTTCACGGAGGAACAACTTGCTATTCTTCAAGCCAACTTCCAACTTGACAGCAACCCCGATGGCCAGGATCTCGAGAGGATAGCCAATGTGACTGGTCTCACGAAGAGAGTCACCCAAGTCTGGTTCCAGAATTCGAGGGCGAGGCAAAAGAAGCACAGTGGCAAGATCAAGACTCAAAGTAAGTAGCTTTTTGTATGTTCTTTAGTAATATGTCTCTGTGATTTTTAATGATGATCAAAATACCCGCTCCGAATCGAATGATGATTCTGAGCTTCTCTAGTAGAGGTGCTTTTTTGGATCTGTTCTTGATTACATTTCAATCATTTTTGAGGGTAGAGAACGCCACGAATGAACTGCTACTAAATAATTAGGGAATACAGAAGACTCCCGTTCAGCTGAACAGCTACGCGGCGTAAACATTCGTTTAGCTGAACTCGGGAGAAATTCCCACCACCGTCTCCCTTCGCATAGGTGTTTCTAGAGATGACTTCTAATTGGTTGTTACCGTCAGTTGCTTTTTCCGGGGGAAGAGGGGGTCACTCGAGTTGAGCTAAAAGAGCGTGGAAGCGTTCAGGTAAATGGAAGTTCAGCTAAACGAGAGTTCAGCTAAACGGAAGTCTTCTGTATAGTGAGTCTGCTAACTCTTCTATTCACTAAGGACTTATTTCCGTTATTCTATTTGGTTTCGAATTCAATTCATTAAGAAACTTACTATCTCACGTCCAAGCAAAAGCAACAAAATTATCGGGAAAATCGTATAATCCTTTGAAATCTGAGCAACCGAAATTGGGGAAGTAAACAACGAAAATGTTTCCCCAAGTCTGTTGAATAATGGTAGGGTTGGAACATTATTGTTTATTACTTCTCTTTTGTAGGAACAAATGAGAAATATACAACTAATTACTATTACAATTTCGTTTTATTATAATAGAATAGAAAAACTATTATAATAGAACGACTCGGATTTTTGATGACTCAAACCAAATTACGTCGCTCGATATTTATTCCTTGCATTCGTTTTGTTTCTGCGATGAATGATTCAGTGGTTTTTTTTACGACTGGATATCAAAAGCCGAGACAATTTCACAAAAAATAATTTGCAATGTGAATTCGGCGGGATCCTTTGTTAATAGAAATATTCAGGGTGGCGATTCGGCGGACGATTTCAAATTCCCGATCATTTCCCGGCCATGTTTTTCAATTTTCCCGGTCAACTGGAGTAACATATTTATATTTTTCGCAAAACGCGAATATTTATTTTTATCCATGACGTTCATTCTAAACATCCTTTAACACAACAGATCAAGCGTTGCAAAATAAATCAATTTTGAGAAGAATAGTCTAGTTTTTAACAAAAAAAATATCATTTTTTTACGGAAATTGGAATAGTTAAACTTACAATTGAAAAAATCAATTTGCGATATAACTAAAAAACACAGAATTCCAACAATAAAGTTCATTTTCCAACCAATGTGATGAATTTTCAAATAACATTATGAATCTTTAATTAGAACAGTTAAATTTCAAAACAAGAAGATGAATTTACAACTGAAAATATAAATATTTACCTTGAGCACTTCAATTTCCAACCATGAAGGTGAATATTCAAACATCAAGAAGATTAATTTCCAAATAGAAAGAATCATTTTCTAAAAAAAAATATAATGTTCTAACAAAATAGTCGAATTTAAAATTTTAAAAATAATCATTTTCAACCCAAACTGAACAGTAACATTTTTAGTTTAAAAAAAAATGTTAAACCAAGCATAAGTGTTTTATACTAAGAAAAAAGAATCTTTAACTGAAAGAGTTGAGTTTCCAAACAGATAAATCAACTTTTACTGAAAAATATTATTGAATGAAAATTTAATTGCTCAAATTTTAAACTGTTAAAAATGTTTATCTTAACAAATAGATTTTCAACTAAAACTATGGAATTTTCAATTCGAATAAGTTAAATTTTCAGTAAAAAAAATTACTTATAACAGAAAAAAACCATCTTTCAATAAACAAAAAAAAACTGCGAAACAAATTATTACATTTATGCACAAAATGACGAAGAATCAAATGAAATTGTAAATTGTTAACTAAAGTAGTTGAATTTTGAACCAGGAAGACGAATATTCAACTGAAATGATGAACATTTAACAAGAAAAGTTCCATTTTTGACAAAAAATTAATTTTCAACCAAAAAATACATTTTTTTTAACGAAATGGTTGGAATCTGAACCATAATAATAAAAATTTTCAAACAAAAATGGAATTGTGATATTTTTGGCTTGCAAAATTAATTTTAAACCAAACATAAAGGTTTTCAACGAGATGAATTTTTGCCTTAAATGAAAAATGTTTGACTGTATAATTTCAATTCTCAACCGTAGAGAAGAATATTAACTTTCGAAGAAAAAGATAATTTTCTACAAAAATCGATTTTTCAAAAAAATATGTGAAGTTTCAAAGAGATATTTGAATTTTTAATTGAAAAAGACGAATTTCCACCGAAATGTCAAATTTTCAACTAGAAAAGATAAGTTTTTTACTAAAAATGAAACATTTGAATTTTCAGTTGAAGTAATTGGTTTTCAATCAAACTAATAAATTTTCAGGTATAATGATTAATATTCAAATGAATAGATGTATTTCAAGCAAAAAGCTGAATTTTTGACCACAAAGATTAATTCTATACCGAAGAGGCAAATTTTCCACAAAGTTTATTCTAAAAAAAAAGTTTAATTCACAAATTAAAATATGAACGTTCAACTAAATACTTGAATTTTCACCAAAAAAGATGAATTGATTTTTAACAAAGAGGTTGCAATTTCAACCAGAGGTGAATTTTGAATCAAAATAATGCAACTTTAACAAGAAAATTTGATTTTCAACAATCAAGTTTGAATTCCAAACAAGTTTCTTGTGAAAAATTCTCGTTTCCGAATGAAATTATACTTCTTCGTTGAAACTTCCTGTCCTAAAATAAAAACCATAATTATTTTTTGAAATTCCCTGTCTCAAGTAAGCTAAATAAGGAAAAGCAAATAAAATGTGAGAAACAGATTTTTTTTGAAAAAATTTAGATAAATATTCTTTCTGTAGGTTTGTGCTATCATCAATTCGATTATCAAATTTCAGTCATTTTCATAGAAAGAAAGCGGACATTTATCTTATGTTTTGGGTAGAATTTTTAATAGTCTAGGTTGAGTCAAGTAAATTCTCGGTTTTTAATTAGGTTCCTGGTCATTTCTCGGTTTCTAGGTCAAGTCACCATCCTGATATTCTACTTGTTGATTTAGTAAGGGCGATAATAATCATGTAATTCCTTGCCTAAAAATTACTGCTTGGAGACCTTTAGTAGACTCGTGTTTTTTGATATTCATTAAATAGCAATTTTCTTCCTCCATATATTAATTTCTTCATAAAGAATCAAATTTATTTTCTGATTTTTAAAATTTTTGAAATAATTAGTAGAACCCGGGAAATCTGTCTTCAAAAATAGGGTAACTTTGAACCATCATATTTTAAATGGAAATTTTTTTTTCATAATTTAAAACATAAAAAAAGAACCTTATTCTTTTGCAAATTCAGGCATACTACATAACTCATATTTTTTCAAATACTTCCGGGGAAAACACAAGCCTACGAGACTCTTCCAAAATGCCCTGTACCCAGCCCTCTTAAGAATAACACGATTCGCGCTCATTAGGAAATTTTTTTTTTCAGTGCACCACTCTCCACCTATGCAGCATCATCCAAATGACCTCTACCAAGCTGGAGTGAACGTCCTAGGAACCTATTTAGGTAGCTACCAGGGCGGAAGTGCTGGTAGCGAGAGTCCCGGAAGTCCGATGACCCCTTTAACTCCCTTAACACCCCTAACTCCAACAACTCCGACGCATTTGCAGGCCCAGTTCTGTCACCAGAGCGTTTAATATATATAACTACATCACCAGTGATTTTGGAAAATTTTGATTTTCGAGAACTCCGAAATGGAAAAAAGACTTTTCTTCGATCGAATAAAGTAGGGCGAAGAAAGTTATTGTAAATATAAATTGTAAATAGACACATAAATTTATATAATGACAGCAGAAATATATCTGTAGGATATTTAGAGCGTCTTAATGACCATTATTGATCATCATGATCAGTTTTTATAGTCTTTTTGTTACTCTGTAGGCTTTTATAAAAGTCTTCTGCTGGAAAAAAATTCTTATAAAGGCTTTCATCCGCAGAAAGAGTCTGTTACGACGGAGACAAGCATTATTATGAAAATACTTCTAAATAAATCAGCTTTACCAGAATATATTATTAATCAATTTATGTCAACTTGATAAATTCGTCAGACATTACATGTCTTGTGTAAAAATGTATACCAAGTGAATGTACTTGTAAATAAAATGTAAACGTTTAATAATTCGATATGTTTCCATGTTGTGATTTCTTGTGTACTTAAAACGAAACAAGTACTGTTATTAATAAAGAAATTTCTTTACTGTTTATGCTGTTGCAAATTAACTTTATATTTATTAATCCCTGCATTCCAAACCGAGCGTTCCATGAATATTTTTTATTCAAAAGAGGGAGTGATTAAATCAAGGTTCAATTTAGATTTCATGTGCAATGCTTATATTTCGACATCACTCATTATTAGTTTACAATATTTACATCACAGTATGTTTTAAATTAACTATGCGCCGGAAGAAAACTATACAAAACTCCTCTTCATACCTAAAATAAAACGACTTTCTTCTGAATTTTTCGTAGCATGGAACTATTTATTTTAAATGCTCCAACAGATATCCAGCACTTTGGGCGAAGTATAATTTATAACTTATGATGGATATTATATACTTCATTAGAATAAAGTAACAAACAAAACAAATTTTTTTAAATGGAATCTTAAAAAAAAAAAATTTATCTTAAAAAACAATCTTATTCCTGACTAGGTGCGAACTATTATTGTACAATGTACAATTGTACATGCTACCGGCAGAACTTTACAAATTTTGTTTATTCCTTGGTGAGCTTCCTTAAAAAACTATCTTTAACATTTAACACTCTTAAAGCTCGATAAATTTTCTCTTTTATATTTAAGAGCAATTCGAATGTTTTATTTACAAGATCATTAACTAAATTCACACCTCATTTGGCATCGACATCATCATTGAGTCCTGGGAAAGATCGTCCATCGACTGTTCTGATCCTGAAAATATTTTCAAATATAAAATGATTTGAATGGAACATTTATTAAATGGCTTCTCATTTTTGAAATAATAAAACGGCCATGCTACGCTCGAAAAACCAGTTCCCGTCCAATCACTGGAGTTAAGGATCGTTTTGTCGACTGAATGTTCATATTCTTGTATTTTTTGAGTTTTTGCAACGACTCTTTTAAACGATATCTCCTTTTTTAGCAGAAATTCCCTTTCAACGATAAAGTCAGTCCTCTCAACGCAAGAGTAAGATACTTTAAAAGCAAATTCTTTTCACTCTTAAACGATCTAGTTCAACGCTGAAATGATGTCGTCTGAACTATAGAGTCACGCATTTCCATCTTTAGGAGATGATAATTTTTACCGTGAAACGATTCTTAGATTAACGGTGAGAGTACACTTTAATTGTGAAAGGGTTGCATTTCAAAAGCATGGTGTTGCTATTCCACGCATGCGCACATACATGCAACCTTGAACGATAGTTTTACGGTAAAAGTACGTCACACTTTATCCGTTAAACTGCATCATCTCCGATGCGTTAAAGTAGAGTCGCTTATCGTTCAAGCACTTTAATCGTTAAAGTATCTGTTTCCGAAGAAAGGAAATTTCTGCGAGTATATACGTACCATGATTTTGATACAGAGAAGGCGCTGGACTTTTACAGATTGCCGGACTCAGCTGCGCCTGTTGCTGATTTTGTTGGTGTTGTTGATGATGATGTTGAAATGAGTATGTCAAACGTAGATTGATATGTCGACCAAAATCAGCAGGTGACGTAGTTAAATTTGGTGGTGATTGATGAGCTGAAAAAAAAATACAATTTAATTTTCTTGAATTCAGAAATGGAAGTACGGTTGACTTTCAGAGGTATTTTCAAAATGGCGCTTTTACCCTGCTGTCCCTTTATCTTTCCCGTGTGCAGATGTTTCTTTTGTCTCGCCCTCGAGTTTTGGAACCAGACTTGGGTCACCCTCTTGCTCAGCCCAGTCACGTGGGCTATTCTTTCCAGATCCTGACCATCAGGATTGCTATCAAGTCGAAAGTTGGCCTGGAGAACAGTCAGTTGCTCCTCCGTAAAGGTTGTCCTTACCCTTTTGGCTTTATTTCCGCCTTTATGGCCGCTTTCGGAATCACCACCTTCTGCAAAAATTCCAATTTGATGTGGCTTGCCTGGAATTTTTATTTTTAACTGAAGACTATAGAGTAAGCAGGGTTCGCAGATCTCGATGAGTTGAGAAAGGTATGGATTTTTTGGAAAGCGTTCAAAAACTGGAAAAGGGATTCAATTTTGAGTAAATGCTAGATATCCATTTTTGTATATGTTCCATCTACAGGCTTCCAATTTCATTTATTACGAATTGAATGCTGCAAATTGAATGTTCTAATAGAGGCAAGAAACTGTATCAGTTGGAGTTCTGTGTTAACTGGAAATCTGGGAATGTTTATGCAATAAATTTAGCAGGGCAATCTTAACAATTTATTTCATTAGAAAATTCAAAACACGCAGAAGATTAGTAAGTCTGATGATTCTAACAGATTTGAATGTAGGCAGATTTGTTTGAGAAAGATTCAGATTTGGGATACTAATTAATCTCGGAAATGATGATTAGAGTGAAGAGTGTGAATGGTGGATAATGGCTGGTATAAACTATAATCTCACCATCTGACGACGTGTTGTTCCCTTCGATCGCATCAAGATAGTGAGCCTTGCAGAGCAATCGAGCATCCAGGAGGGCGAATTGCTCCCCGGTCGATAATTGGCGTGAACAGGCGTCGCACGCGAAGCAGGCCAAGTGGTAGACCCTGTCTCTGGCTCTTCTCACCCAATCTCCAGAGGCTACGCCCCGATTACATTTTGCACACTTCGCTCCGAATTTTCTGTGAACACGTACGAAGGAACTTCCGGTTAGGAACCCAAAGTTTCAACTTTTCGTCTCATAAACAACAAATCTGCTTTATCAGGAGTTCACGATAAATTTATTCCTAAAGCCTAATAATAAACGGAAGTATATCAACATCTGCCACAAAGAGTGGGACCATAAAAGAAGAATGTAAAATTTCAAGTCTTGATTAGGAAGTACGGATGGGAAGGATAATCCCATTGTTTCCAAAGAGAATGCTAATGCAAAGAAGTTCTATCGCATCCGAGACACTCTGATTGCGCCCACGCGGTTTATGTATCCCTTAGGCTACACTTCCAAAGGAAGGGATTTGAATTTTGAGTGTCTTTATCTCAAAGCAAGATTATTTTGTTACAAAGTGTAGTCTCATCTCTATCAGCCTAGCAACTATCTACTTAACCGGATGTATTAAAATTTTGTCTTACAAACAATCGCAGAATATCGCCGGAAAAAATTCCGTTCCAAAAAATGACAGCCGCTTCCAAGAAAATCGCAGAACAGTTTTAGTTATACCTACGTTTCAATGCTGTGAAAAATTTGGTTACAGCGTTTGATGAACTTAGTCCAACAGTCTAGAAAAATTCTAATGCATTTTATGGACAAGAAGCAACCCAAGTCACTTGAGATTTTATATATTAGGGGTTATCGTCTGCAGCTTGGGATGCATTAGACTCGAACGTGCCAGCGATATTGTTCGCGCTTTAGCCGCCTTTATTTATCAGTCCAGCATTCTTTTTCTTCCAAATTTTTGGTATCTTTTTCTCTCCTCCTCTTTATTTGCCACTGTTGCTTCAAAACAACCTTGACGCCCGCACGTTATCCGGAGTCTTAGATACGCTGGTACGAACCGTGATACTTAAACGCACCCATACGGCAATACAAACGCGACCAATTCAACTTGAAGTTTCATGGGTAGGCATGAGTAAGCTGCGCCGTAAGCCCCGGCAGCAGAGTGCATTGATACATTCGTTAGGAACAGAACTCTGCTGAGACTAAGGTCCGCTATTTATTTCACTCTTTGGATTTATTGACTGCGTTTGCAGGACTGCAGGTGGCTCTCCTAGATACTAGCAATATTCTGAATTCCATTATAGATAAGTTAAATTCCTGAACTGCAGTTATTATAAAATCAAACTCCTGTTTTGCTGCTATTCGGTATAGAACTTGAAACGCATCCATCAGTAACAGATCTGGCTCAACTCGAACGCTCCTGAACGGATTTGAAACTCCGAGCCAAGAGTTTCGAATCAGATTGGAAGTGGACCCACTGAAAGAAGAAGAGTGATTCATTTCCCGGATAGACATTTTAGGAACATCCTTCCGTCGGTCATGTTCTTGCCCCTTATGCCGTGACTGCTTTGCTACCTAACACCCACGCAGTCTGATCCAAGAGTTATTCAAGGGCTTTTAATTTCCATCTCGACGTCCGGGAATGCGAAAGGAGACCAAGAGCGGGGACCTGTTATCGCGACCCCACGAATGCCCCACCCGGGCCCACCGGGGAAGTCGCGTGGCCACGAACGTCGATGTGGTCATAAGATATTCCGCGGGGTCTGGAGTGAGGGGTCTAGGCTACGAGGCGAGCTAAACTCGAGGTTCTGAATCGGGATGCACTTTCCGTGTTCATGAATATGATAATGGGCTAATGGCTGCTAGTCGTTGTTTAATTACCGGCCTGCCCATTCCACCATCCACTGCTCCTACCTGGCCCTCCCTGTGCTTTGGATGCATAAAACCGCCGGCCATTCATTTCAAGATGCGTGCGTGTGCCTTGTACCCCGTTGCCCAGACACGGCTACCGTTTGCACTGCCGTAGATCCACCACTCTAGATCGCGAACCTGCAGGAACATTGGAATAACTTTGAGAAATTAAGACCAAATGCTCTACGCAAGTATCCACGAGGAAATTATATCATTTCTCTTATGTTTTTCACTATAATTACTGAAGAGATTCAGATTCGGCGCGCTCCGAGGTGACACTTCTAATTGATCTTTTCTACTCTCGCATAATGAATGGAATAACAAAAATACCATTGTCAGTATATCTACTTCTACGATGATCGCAGGTTATAGATCCCAAGGACCTAGAGTTCATCGCGAGAATCATCGTAAGTCACAGTTACGATGGTGAATCATGACTCAAAAAAATTACGCGGCGAATTCCGTGAGACCTCCCGGACGCTCGATACTAATTCTTCAACGTTGATCCCTCTAAAAATTCGTTTTCAAATTCTTCGGATAGCTTATATTTTCACAAATCTTCGAGTCATGAACTTCTCAATTTTCGTGGCACTTAGACAGGAAAAGTGTCGTTTAACCAATCCCTCAAAATGACTGTACCTTTTCTCGAACTACCTCTAATGAAGCCTTTACAGAATATCTGGAAATTATTAAAAATTCGAATTTTATTATTGAGCCAATCATCTCAGTGGGGTTCTATTTCCCGCGCCGACTTTATCCGCGGAAGGGACCGCATCGAGATACCATCAAAGATAATCCGGACAATGATACTCACCATATTGTGATCAGATATCAAGATACGCCGCGGCCCGTGCGGCTTAGAAGGGATGGATAGGTATCCTGCGAGTGTATCTGATTGACAGTTGGATAAACACGTTGGATAGTCCCGCTGGACTGGACCCTCCATACAATCGACGAGTCATTTCATGAGCTTGTACAACTGACCAATACCTTTCTCTTCCAACCATAAAATGTGTGTGAATTTTAGAATAATATTCAAAAAATGTCTCTCATTATTCTGCTTCAAATCAAGCTACAGAAAAGATGGTGGTCGAGATGGTGGTCTAATTTATATCATACTAATTTGTATTGAAGAAATGTCTCTTCTTAATAATAATCGATAATGGTTTCGGTGAGTTTAAAATAAAGATCAGCACTATGGATATTAGTGCATGGTCATGAACCGGGTGCCGAGTTCGGACCAAAGTTCATTCAGTGTCGTATTACTTCGGATGAACGTGTGCGAGCCTTCGGAAGGAGGACAAGAACACTATTGTTCCCTGTAATCCCTACCTATCTGTCTGCAATGTCCATATCATTCCTTTTTACTCCAGTGACATGAACTCAGAATGAAAACCGGAATTATCTGGAAGTATATGCATAAATAGCGCTTCTAACACCAGTCTATCAAGGTTAACATTTGCTTATTACTCCTACACGCTGACTTATGAATAAATAGAATTCATTTTATTGCAAATAAGAGATTCTGTTAAAGACGTAAGGTTTACCTACCGACCTTCACAGCAGATTATTTAGGTACAACTAGAGAGTAGAGATGAAATTTTGACTACTCACAAAACATAGTCGTGTTTGCAGTAAATACGCATGCCACGAAGGAAGCAAGAGTGTTCTTCGTGCAAGGGCCTGGCACAGGCACAACACCTTAGGCACCTCGAGTGCCATGTTCGTCCGCCAACGCGCAACAGAATCCGGTCTCGTACTCGTAATCCACAGCCACCGCAATCCATTACCCCCGGTAAGGTTTCCGGTTCGGCGATCACCCCGGTTGTTCCGATAGCCGGATTCGGCACGGGGACCGGATTTGGCACGGAATCCTCGTACGAAACATTTTGACTAGTGTCCTGCACCTCCGTCTGAAACAAAAAGTCTCTTTATTGGTCCATTCGATTTTAAGATGGATTGAAAATGTTTTTATAATACTGCTTCTAGCTTTTGTTTGGTCAAAATAACATACTGAAAAAATTATCTTGCGTGATATACAATCGTATTTAGCATTTACACCATTGCAAGTCAGTCTTCACCATCATTAAACATCGCAGAAGAACAACTATGCCGGATGATGATTTCATCTTTAGGGAGAAGAAGAAATCCGCGACCTCCGTAACTTCCTTGACTTCCTTTGATTTCAATTTGAACAGTGATATTTAAAGAAAGGCTGCGTCTACTCGTCCCGAATTAGACGGTATGTCCTACGTTATTTCTGTGACCAGTCGAAGGGATGCCTTCCCGCCCCCACGAGACTTCAGAAAAGGGGAAGATGTGACACACATTATTTGTATCACCAGTCACAGGGATGCCTTCCTGCTCCCCACAATACTTGAAAATGGAGATGATATGGGACCTACGTTATTTCTATGATCATTCATGCAGGTGCCTCCCCCCCCCTCCCCATGAGATTTGGAACCTATGGTTGTGACCTATGTTTTGTAAAAAAAATTTTCAGTTGTATGAACTGACTGAGAGATGATTCACTCAATCTAATGTTAGAGAACAAATCATCGTACTATAAGAACATGATTTAGTGTCTCTGATCTGTTTTTTATGAATATCAGCCTAGGAGCAGCACGAAACTTACCCAATGAATTGTGTACAATCATCGAAACCATCACACATGTGACTTTTTGGTATAAAAATTGAACAATTTGGTTGGAATTTATCTCTCTTTTTGAATTCATTTATTCGGTTTAAAATTAAATGTTTCGTTGAAAATGAGCTTCTCTTTGGTAACTATAATTTTTTTATAAAGTTAATAAATGTTGATTGGTTAAAATTTTTTTTATATTGCCCTCTTTTATGAACTAATTTTGTATGTTAGATACCACTGTACCAATTCGAAATTCGTCCTTTTGGTCAGAACATCAATCTTATTGGTAGAAAATTTATATTTGTAGTTAAAAATACAACTAATTGGTTCGAGAATTGGTTTGAAATCCATGTACTTTATTGATAACTCATCTTTCTAGATTGGGAATTGACTATTTTGTTGAGCACTCATCTTTTCTAGTAATAATGATCTTTCTTGGTAAAAATTTATTTATTCCAATAAGGATTGAACTACTGTGTTAATTTTTATTAAAATATTTTAATCTCGTTAGAAATCCTTGTTTTTGGATAGAAAATTTGTTTTCCCTCATTTTTACAAGGGATTTAACATTTAAGTATACTATTTAAGATTCATAAATTTTCTTTCTTGTTTGAAATTCTCCTTTGTTGGTGAAAAGTTGAGCTCATTAGTAAAATATGCTTTTTTAGTCAGGGACTTTATGTATTTATGAAAAGTCATAAACATTATTGTTCTAAATGCGTAAATTTCCGTGGACCATTAATCTTCCTGATAAGAAACTCACAGTTTTTGTTTGAAATTCAACAATCTGGTTAAAACAAATTTATTTTGTGCGAAATTTCTCTCTTGAGTTGAGGATTTAATTGTTTTAGAAGAACTCCTCCTAATTGGTCAGAATGATTAGGTTGGATTTTTTTTTTAACAAATCAATTCTTAAACCTACAAATTTAGGGATTCTATTTTTGGTTACAAATTGATCTATTCAGGTGAAATTTCCAATATTTGGTTGAAGATCCATCTTTCTTGATTCAATTTAGAATTACCTTTCTATTTTGAAATTCATCTTATTGATCTATTATTGAACTATTTTGTAAGGATCCCTTTTTTATTATATTGAAGTAGTTAAAAATTCGTTATGCCATTTGTTAAAATGTAATCTTTGAACCCATTAGAGTATACTATTTTTGATGTATATCCAAAGATTTTTAGTTGAAAATTGAACTATTTGTTTGAAAATTGAATTAATTTTTTTCTAAATTTATGAGACTTGTTGAAAATTCCTTTCATGATGGATAATTGATCTCTTGAGTTTGGAAATTTATCTTCGAAACAAACAATTTAGCTTTTTGATTGACAATTCAACAAATCTGTAGGAAGTTTAATTATTCTGTTGAAAATTGAGCTATGTTGTGACAGTTATCTTTCTTGTTCAAAAATTCGACTGTTTGGAAAAAATGCTCTCTTTTGATTGGAAATTAATATTTTTTGGTAGATTGTGTGAATTTCGTTGAGAATTAATTTATTTTGATAAAGCCCAACAGCCATGCTACGCTCGAAAAACCAGTTCCCGCCTTATCACTAAAGTTAAGCAGCGTTGGGCGCAGTTCGTACTTGGATGGGTAACCTTCCGGGTATATTGCGTGTTGGCATGTTGGCGGGAGACTGGTGTCCTCTTGCGCATTCAAATCAACCAATTATGACCCCTTACGAGTTACGCTTACCCCGTAAGGGATTTTGGCTATCTTATATTATTATGTTAATAAACCTATGAAGCAGAAATCAAAGTTGGTCAATCGGGATGACTATGTTAGAATATTTACTGTTCTTCTTCCTGGTTCCATATATCTATAATGTCTAGATATTATATAGGTACAAAGGAGTTCAAAAATTTAAGACAAAAGTATCATCAATGTTTCCTTTAGCCATCAATGTCTACTGTTATAGGAAAGTCTAAAAAATTAGTCGTTGTGTTATGTGCGTATACATGACAAAGATAAATTGAAAACCTGGAACCAATCTTCCAGTAACCAATAACTATACACACTATTTCAAGCCAATTCCACACAAGTGAGTTTTTCTTGATTGATAATGTTTGAAACAAAAATGATTGCAAAAACCTTCCAAGCATTCTCTTCTCTTTGAGCAAAACGATTTTACTTTCAGAACCAGATATTCCTTCAGGGACAAGGGGGACAGATTTTTAAGCATATTCGCATGTGAGGCTTAAAAAGGGAGGCAATAATGCGGAACTGAATCCACAACCCCCGTAGTAACCCCCGCATTGTAACACCAGTTTAAGGTTTGGTCCCGTCGTGACAGGACTGGTGATGGATGCGAATTAGCTCAATCCGTTTCGTTCCACTCTCCTTCAAAAAGAAATTCTATTTATATCTTTATAGTTATTGAAATTGCCTCTCTTTACCTTAACAAAGAGCCACCAATTAAACTTTATTCTCAAAATCCTAACCAGGAAGCACGGGCATAAAGCTGGTTCAACACCCAAGCGTATGTAAATTTGTAAGAGTGATTATCAAAAGATACCATCATCAAAAACAACTTAAAGTCAACATATAGGTCCAAGTTTGTTCTCCAAATTGGAAGTTCTCGCTATGGCGTTTATACGTTTATACCTTTGCTGTAACTAATTGTGTGGCATAAACGATACAGCGGCAGCTGGTCAAGCGAGAGGACAACCCGCAGTGAGCGACATTGTAGCCAGCCGCGGCAGAGGCAATCACTCTCCTGGGTCTGGTATTATAGACACCATGAGCTATTGAGTATAGAGTATAGACAGCCTTCCCCTATATTCCATGAGTACATCTATGAGCATTGAGCACGAGATCATCACAAAGCCAACCCCCCTTTTTTGGCGCATACATCGGTAGGTTACGACCTACCCCATGACATAAAATCCCTCTAAATACGGGCCCGGCAGACGCACGCCTATGAGCAGCACATAAAGCACATTGGAGCCGGATGGCCCTTTTATACTGTGTTAGCGGCCTTGTTACAATCAAATTTTCGCTGTCGTGGTCGATCTACGTTTCAAAACCCAACCCCTCGGGTCGATAAAGTCAAAGTGGAGGGGCGTAACCGATGCTTCACTATGTCTAACTGCAGATAGACAGATCATTTATAAGAGGTTTTCCGTATTGTGTTCAGTCTGCAGATTATATACTGGAAAAAGACTTTAGCCGTTAACAGGTTAATCTTAAGATTCAGTAGTGAACTGGATAGTTCATAATTATTTAATGGATTTTAGAAACAAAAGTAACAACATGAATTTTTAGTAGTAGGAGCCAAATTGGTTTATTAGGTTACAGAAGGGACATTGTTTCTGGGAACAAATTAATTTCAAGAGTGGGATGATCAATTATAGGATCTGATTTTAATCTGAACAAAGGGTGAATTACGGTGGGCGTATCAATCGTGAGAATGGGATTGCGGCTATGAAAGTGTGTCATTGGGATAAGGTCCTGTGATGATCTGAAGACAATATGAGTTATACATTGGGCGAATTCAACAGGCTAATAATTTTGTTACTTAAGGTTATGGAAACATTAAAATAGCGACAATTATGTCATACAAACTAAAAGTTTATTTGGATTAGCTAACTAGCTATTGGGGGAGCTTTTAAGTCTAATTGTGTAACGTAAATCCCGGGATCCATATGTTTCCATTAGGGTTGGTCTTAATCTTTGAGCGTTTTCAAAATTTTCCTGTATAAATTGCTGAAATTGGGTAGAATCCTCTGGTGCCATACGCTAGACATCAAGATTGTTTATAAACCGTCATAAGCAAATCCTAATTGTTCTTTATCAAAATAAAGTCTGTGACGGAATAAGTATACTATGGTTGACTGCATTAACCATCAGGTATTAAGACTTTTCAATATGTTTGAGCTGGTGACGTTAAAGAATTGGAACCAACTACTATTTCTTTCTGGGAGCCTTCTGACTCAAGACTGTTTCCACCAACAATTTTAACCTATTTAGTTGAGTGAGTTATAGTTCCTTCGATCGATTGAAACGTTTGACCTCCTTATTGGATAAGATTGAACTTGCATCTTATTTTCTGAAGAAACCAAGACTTATGTTTAAATAAATTGAAGACATCTCTTATGTGTTTGACGGTTGATATTATAATAAATTTTGTTGAGGCCTATACCGTTTTTGGATGTTAAAAAAATAATTCATTTGATGCCGACATGTTTCGACCTGAATCCAGGTCCTTTTCAAGG
>WSXT02166636.1:0-23809 GCA_011762715.2 Neuroterus valhalla | reverse complement strand
ACTTTTCTCTCTCCCAGCGCCCCATGTTTTCTTTTCTTACCTCTCCTCTTCCCTTCTCACCTCTAGAATGTCTATGACCTCTTCCTTTCAGTTTCGCTATTACCGTAAAGTGCTTAGAGCTTATCTCATCCCCCACTTCCATTCCTACCATCAGCTTTCTTACCCTTTCTTCTGCTAAAATGTAGTCAATTATGGTCTCCCCTCTTCCTGTATATTTTTTTCATCAGGAACTCATGATGATAACGGAACGGAAAAAATCAGGCATATACTACTCCTGAAAAGGAATCCGTGTAAATTTTCTCGAGTCATGGCATTAAGTTTTTTTAACCTAAAAAGATTATCTACACAGAAAAAATTTTCAAAGTGCAATAACTTTGTTCAGAAAAATGTCTGCACAAAATTGTTTTCTTTTTAATGTATGGTTACATATGACGAATACAATGGACAAATGGAAAATGTCGATTTTCCTTTGGATCATCGCGATTAAGTCCAAAAACTCGTTTTTTACATTCTCATCATGATGAGAGGGTATTGGTTTTATGCGAAAATCGACTTTCGCGGAATTTGTGAAGTCTCTACGTTTTGAGACTCCCTGATTCCGAAAATGTAGTTTTTACGTTGGTGTCTGTATGTCTGTTGTCATCGTTGTCGTTGTCGGTGTCGTCGTTATCGTCTGTGTACTTCATAACTTTTGAAAGGCTGATCGGATTGTGTTGCCCATTGGCACTAATTTTGAGGGACCAAAAAGACAAGTCAAGTTCGGTAACCAGCTATTTTGGATGAAAAAACAAAGAGGGGGAGCACTTTAAACATTTTTCGGGCCTTTTTTCAGAAACTCAGAAATCTTAAGTATAATTTCTTATAGCACTTAAAAAGTGAAAGAGTGTATCCTCATCATTTTTTTCGATAAAAACAAAATTGTCAGAGTTATGGTATTTTCAAAATTCAAAAATATAAAAGAAAATAAGAATCTTTAGCCAAATAACGCAAGATCAAAAAGAATGTCAAAGAGAAAGAATGCTTCTTGTTGGGAGTTCTCCAAGATCTTGAATACAACTTTTTGAATTTCATCAAAAAATCGGAAATTCCAATTTTGATCGCACAAAAAAAAATGAAAAATATAATCTGTGAACTCGATAGCTTTTGAAAGAATAATCATATTCGGTCGTGCTTTTCCACCCACTTTCAGGGACCAAAAAGACAAGTCGAGTTCGTTAACCAGCAATTTCGGATTAAAAATAAGATAGGGTGAGCATTTTGAAAATTTTTTTGGACTTTTTTTCCCAAGACTCAGAAACTGTAAGTACAGTTTCTTGTAGTAGGTAAAACGTGAAACAATTCATCCTCATGTTTTCTTTTATAAGAACTAAATTGTCAGAGTTGTGGCATTTTCAAAATTCAAAAAAATAAACGAAAATAAGAATTTTCAACCAGATAACGCAAGATTGAAAAAGGTTTCTTCTTGGGAGCCGAACAAGATCGTTAATACATTTTTATGAATTTTTTCGTAAAATCAAAACTTCAAATTTTGATCGAACAAAAAAAAATGAAAAAAAACTGGCCTTTGAGCTGAAGTTTGAGCTCGCCTATGGCGCGCATCTTTCGGATCTCGCGCTTCGCGCTCGATGGTAATCTCACCTCGCGCTCCGCACTTGGTCTTTGTACTTACCTACAGTAGTATAAAAAGCTTGTGAAACTCAAAAGCGAAATATCGACTACTTTAATTTGATGATTGTGAATTCTCGTTTTTTAAAGCTTCTCCGGCTTTAAAGAATACATTCTCATCGCGTGTGTTGTGCTGCGCACTTGATAAAATTTTGTCCAAAACAGTGGAGAAGTTTTGTGGCCTAATTTTTAATCACATGTTGTGTAGTTTTTCTAGATGCAAATGTGCGAAATTGATCTTTTATCAAAATCAAGTACTTGCATGAGGGATCTGAATTGATGCACTATATAAGGATAATTTTTTTATTCTATATTGCACGATTGTCTGAAGTTTGACGCAAATTGGTTTTAGATTTACAAATTCTGAATTCTCATGAATATGAAGAAAACGAAACTTCCATGTCAAACGAAAATGATATAATATTTTTGTTTTCTTGAAGAGTGAAGTAATCTGTTGTCAATTATTATTAATAACTTGTATCTTTCCCATCATGTATGACTTCTACTTTCAGTTACGAAAATTGCATGAATCAAAAATCTTAATCAATGGAAACAACAGTTAATTCATCAATTTTTTCGATCAAGGAGAGTTTTGAATTAGATATTGTTTATATGGTTCAACATTGAACATGAAAAACCTTAGGAAATGTTATCATACTTGTATTTGTGCAAATGATTAATTTTTTAAAATTATTGACCAAACTCCTCACGACATATTAGAAAGTAATAATTTTCAAGTGTGCATATAAGTATCTTTGGATTTATAGTTCTTCAATTATTCTTAATAAAATGTTTATTAACAATATTGTTTTCCAAAAAATTATTTGTTGCTTGACGCATAATATACCTGGAAGTATTTCTGAGAAAAATCCAGCTATACCTTCCAAATCCAGGTGCATAGCTATTTTCTGGGTCGTTTGAGAAAAGATATAAGAATTTATGTATTCAACAATTCCTTGAAAGGTTTTTAATTATCCTAAGACTTCGAAGTTTTTTTTTATAAGAAGAATAGTAATTATTTTATTCGTGAATAATATTATCAGAAACCAAAAACTTTATCAACAGAACAAGATATCTGCAGAATATGTACTGCGAGACTCGGGTATCAATATCATACTGTGCTTTTTAAGGCCGATACGGTATTAAGTAAATTCTTCTTTCAAATCCTCGTTCTAGTGAGATTACAAAAATTAATGCAACTAATCAAAAATTTAACATGGCCAGTGCTTATAAAATCTCCACTCCTTGAGGCTCCTCAAGAGAGACAAGAAGATTTCTACGGAGGTGTATGTCTGTCTGTGAGCACGATAGCTTTTAGAAGAATTGTGAAATCCTTTTGTGCTTCAGCATCTTTTTTAGAGTCAGAAATGAAAGACGCATTTTGTTAAACAACTTTCTTTTTCTAGCGGTTGTTGTTCCAAGAATGGAAAATTTGAGACAAACTACATGAGATACGTAAAAAGTGTTTTGAAGCGGAGTTATTCCCTTTAAAATGATCTGAAAATTCACTGCAAGCCATTTTTTTATAGGACGCATGATTTTTGTTCCATTTGTGAAAATTTTTATCAAAAATAGAAAAAGTAATTGATTAGCCAAACTATGCAAGGTACGGGGACATGTTTACAAAAATTGTTCATTCTTAAATGTGTAAACATTTTCTTGAGACTATTTTTTGATCAGTATAGTTTTCGTTTTCATCTTAATAATGCTTTCCTCGGAATGGATGATTATACGGATAAGAATATGGAGAAGAGTCCAAATAATAGCGCAAAGTAAATACAGCGTCGGGCGCGAAGTGCGAGATACGACAGACGCTCGTCCTTGGTTTGCTGAAACTTACGAACAAAGCGAGCCACATGTGAATTCCTATTTCAGACTTTACTTGAAAGAAGCTTCGAAAAATAACGTGAATTTCATAACAAAACAATGACATGTGGAAGATAAGAAGTGGAATGTGGAATGTAAAATGTGAGAATATATGTACGTAATCGAGCCCTGGTTCGTATATTAAATCTAATGCGAAGACTGTAGTAGTAATACGCGATTGCTACGATGCCTAGTCAGAGATTTTTATATGATTTTGAAAGAAAAAGTTTACATAGAGAAATGATTTGTTGAAATTGAACGCCCCAGGGTTCTGACTCTGTAATTATTTCAGCCCTCTCCGAATTTCAGGGTGATATCGTTCTGGGTATCACTCCTGCAAATATCCAACGGTCGGTTGTAATTAGGGTCGATTCGCAGAACGCCGTAGTTTTGCGGTAGCCCCTGCTTGCGATAATGCCGCAAAATTCTACTAGTCTCTGTAACCCTCAAGCTTGATTAAACAATTAAAACCGTACCTATGCAAGCACTGCAAAAGTCCAATCTCTTAAACATGACTGGTCTTCTGTTTCATCTGAGTAAAATGAATTATTGCCAATAGAAGTTGAACGAAATGAACTTTGTACCTATGAAGAGATTCATATTTGTTGAGACACAAATATATTTGATTCCTTTTACTGATTTAGTATTTCATAAGTGAATTAGCGATTTAATTTAGGGATTGGATTATTTAAAAAATGGATGACTATGAAAAGTATGCTGAAATTCTATAGTGAGAGTGTAAGACCAGCCTAGTATGGGACACATGTTGGCGGATGGCAGAATCACTCCAATTTCGATAAGAGATTTGAGTGTCTGCGCATGTAATTAAGAGAAGATTACGAGTTTGTTGATGAAAAATTGTTTTATTTGAGTTTTATTCTCTTTATTTCAGAAGGTTAGACTCGAAATAATGTTCTGACATTTTCTTCTACAACAGCTCACGTCCACACAAATTAAGATATTGAGTTAGGAATAATATAATATAGATAAGAGGCACTAAGGAACGTATGTATGCATGGACACGAGCTTTCTGAATTACAAACAAAAAATAATTTTAAGATTTTTTTCTTCTTTCCAGAAATTGAGGAAAATATGATATGATATATGATAATTTTTATAATTATGACTCGCGAATCAGCTCGATGGATTCACTCGGAAGAATCACCACTTATATATAAAAAGCTATACATGGTAGAATGTACTGTATTCTATAGAAGAATCAGGAAGAACTGTCAGACTCAATAACTGCTCTTTCTTTTGATATTTTACCAAAAATAGGATCATAGGATGATTATGCAGCAATGTTAATTTTACAATCAACACTTAAAGTATTTTTATTCCGAGAAAGAATGTCATTTTAAGAACATATCAAATAATCTGCCACAAAAATGACCTCAATTTTTTCAGTGGCATTTCCTTTTGTAATGCAAGATTATAATCATTTATACACAGCATAGAATTGAATGACGCAAAATAGCTGATAGTACCTTATGCTGCAAGAAAGGAAAGCAGGCGATTTTTGCTGCTTTCCGGATTAGTCTTTCGAGTCACCTTCCATTAGCTGTATTCAGATGACTAATACGCGGTTTTGCTCCCGCTTTGCAGGCGAGTATTATTATAATTTTAATGAAGTCATCAAAAATAGTATATTGTTCACGATAGCATTACACAACTTCAATAACGCAAAACAGGTGCCAAAAAGCAGGAGAAAAATGCATGCTTCATGTGAAAGCTCTAATTGATGTATAGCGCTCGAGTACAATCTTAATTTGCAGGACGCCTGATGAAGGGAAATTCATATCTTGTTGGCTTGTACTCAACCAAACTCTATTCGCAGGCTTCGAATGCTCAGCTGGAGATAAGCGTAGATAAAGCCTTATCTTCGAGAATGGCAGGGAGTGAAGAAGCAAGTGTCCGGCCTTTCTTCTTGCCATGCTCTGAAGTAAGGCCTCAGCTGCCCTCATCATACTTGAGCAGTTTCAGTTCAACTAGAGTATGATGTAAGACTGTGAGGACATACTTTGCGAAATGAGAAATCAGTTTTTGTATTGACAAATCCATAATCCTAAAGCCCAGCTAATTCGTAGATGAATCCTCCTTTTTCCAGAGAGGACTTCAAAAAAATTTCACATTCCTTCTCATTTGGACTAAATCTAAGTGCGTCTTAACACAAAAGTGCTTGGGATTCTCTGAAGGGGAATCGCGGTTTTGTCCAAGAGAGGGTTGATTGGACTAGCAACGCATCGCAAGAGAATTCACTAGCTTAACCCAGTGGCAGAAAGATAGATGAACGTTTATTCTTCAACCCAGTGGCCTTAGAAAATTGACTTGCTTACGCCACCATGTTCTACCAAATTTAAAATGAATCCTTGAGCCTTGCATCCGTTCAGACTTTATTCATTACTATCCATCCACGCTTAAGAACTATGGAGGCAAGGCGATACCTTGCCTTCCTTGCTCCGCTTCGCACTCATTTCCCAACTTTTTGCCAGCCTCGTATTGCCAAACTCTAGATCTTATTTTTATATAATCCAATCCTCACTTATCTTTCTTTCTCCATCCCTCCCCCTCCTTCCTCCTCTTCTTCTCTATCTTATCCTACACCCTCCTCACTCATGCATAAATCGAGCATGCTCTTCTCCTGAGGAAGCCAGAATCTATCAAAACTCTCCATACCTCCATATCACATTCTCTCTAAGAGCTCTTGATTTCCTTTTCCTTTTTTGCAGAAGCATCACACTATCTTCATGGCATAATCAACCAACATTTCTTATTAAACTTTCACCCTTTTATCCTCCCCTCTCCTTCTGCGTTTTTTTCTTTCTGTATACGTACGTTTCTACCCTCCCTGTCACTTTTCCTCACTTCATCCACATGAGGACCATTTTTTCAAAAACATTTTCTTCTCTCGTCCTCTATCTTCTAATCTCCTCTCCTGTTCTCCTCCTTATACCAAAAATTTCTCACAAGCCTACTTTCCCTCCCTTCCAAGAATTTATTCTCATATTTCTGACAAATCCCAGTGTCCCTATAATGTAACTCTCCTATATCTATCTGCTTCATAACTTTTATTCCCCCTTCACACCTCTACTCTATATAGTAGCAGAACCAGTGTGTTGAACAGCTTCATCCTCCTCTCAAAGTTTCCTACAATCATTATTCTCACTTCTTAGCCCCAAAACCGCTTTAACACAACATTCGCCTCCCTTATTCTGTCTTGCATATGACCATTCACTTCACCATTATTCTGAAATTGAAAACCTAGATACACGAACTCTTTCATTTCCTGCACCGCCGCGCCGTCCTCTTAACTTTCAATGCACTCCCTTATCGCCTCTATCTCCTTTACCGAACACCATAATTTTGGACTTTCCTGCATTCAACTCTAACCGACTCTTGTCTAGGTATCTCCTCAACCTGTTCATGATCTTCTTCAAGGCTTTCCTACTTTTTGCCAACAACACCCATGCCATTTGCAAACGCGGGTGATCAAATTCAAAATCCCCCTACCCTTACTCGTCCTGGGGCTCATCCCTTAGCTTTTCCTTTATTTTCGTGATTAAGATCGCAGAAAGCGTAAGGCTTGGCGAACACTCCTGCCTCTACCCCCTATCCATCCCGAACACCTCCGAAATTCTGTCCCCACCTCTCACCACATCTATCGTCTCTTCATACTCCTCCTTTTAACTCCTCGTGAGACCTCTTACAACTCTCCTCTCCTCAATCACCTTCCAAAACCTCCTCTCTTCAATCATCCTCCACAACCTCCTCCTATCCAACGGTATGAACGCGCCTATATGATCTACGAAGAAATCATACACTCCGGACCTGTTCTTTGCTATTTCTTTATTTACCACGTTCTGAAACATATAAAAATTGTTGATTGTACTTATAACTGCTATGAATCCTACCTGCGTCTCCGATAATATACTTTCCGTCATTGACATCATTTTGTAGTCTTTCCACTAAGACTATCACGTTTACTTTTTACGCTGTATTCATCGACGTGATCCCTCTTCAATTTACCCGCCTTTCCCTAAACAGTGGCACTATCAGCCCCTTTCTTTACTTTCCCGAAAATTCCTCACTCCCTAATACTTTCTTAACTGCCTCTTTCGATCTTCTTCTAAAATATCCAAGCTTCGTTCTGCACTTCATCTGAGTCTGTTGCCCTGACCTTCCTCACTTCCTCATCTGTATCTTCATCTCCTCGCCATTATACTCCATCCCCACTTCTTCTCGTTCTTATACTTCCCTCATATTTTCCCGTTGGTCTTAGCCTTGAAATTATTTCCTGAAAAACCCCCTTCCTCCCCACGTCTTATTCTTTCACTTATCCTCTTCGTGTGCTCTATAGGGCTGTCAATTACCTTCCACGCGTCCCTCTCTGTCTTAACACTGCTCAGCTGCTGTTCCAGATCTTCATCTCTCTTTCGCTCTCCTCTCCTTTACGCCAACCTTAGCTCCTTCCTCATCTCCACCTGCTCCTTCTTCTTTGCTGTTTCTTCCTTCAACTTATTGAACTCCTTTCCGATCATTCACTCCATCCTTCTGCATTCCCTATCTCACCACCTTTGTTATGCTTCTACTATTTCTCTATAGCCACCTCTGTCTATATCTCCTTCTCAACCATCAAAACCTCTTCTCCTGAGTGCATTTCGTCACCCTGCCCTCTTATCGACAAGATTTATGGCTGATGTTTTCTTACTTACCTCAGTGGCAATAAGCGAGTCATTTCTTCAATGCTGCGGCGACTAGCGCGCTTTGCTTAAGTACACGGCCAAACATATTAGAAGAGTTCATTGCTTGTTTCTTACCCTGTCAGTAAATGCGATCAATCCATTATCAGCTTGCGATATGCTCTGTTTCAAAAAAGTTCTCACTATACAAATTGATTATTATTTTATTCATATTATTCATGACAAGTGTAACTCCATAATTATACGAATAGTGGTAACATGAGAAAATAACAAGAGAGGAAAATAGAATGTTCATCACGATAGCGAGGTAAAACGAGACTGTTATAATAAAAATGACTATTTCTATCATCTTAGGTGGAGAGATCATTGTAGAGCGGACGAGGAGAATAGGAATCGAAAACAGACTGGTTCATAAGAGATTTGTTTGAGGTCCGATATAAATTGTCTGAGATTTGCAATAAATCAGTTAATATCCTCAAGTACCACAAGACGAGAATGAGTATAAAAGTGTATTATTTCTAAGATATTATTAGACCATTTATAAGCATTCCTCCCCTTAACTTGAGTGAAGACATATCCGAGTATGTTCAAACTTATTCCTAAGAACCGATGCTGGCTGCGAGCAAGACTTGATTTTTCGTCTTGTGGTCCAATGAGGATCCAGTGTTCCTCAGGCCTCTAAGGGCTATCAGTTATCCCTTTCTTCTTTTAGAACTTTTCTATTAAATTCTTCTCTGGAGTATTTATTGTCTTTTCAATTATATAATTCGTTCACCTTCAATCATTGTGTTAAATACAGTTTTCTGTGAAAGAAGGAATGCTCCCTACAATCATTCTCTTTATTACGAAAAATGTCCGCTTTTCAACTAAAATGTATACAAAATTATACAATTCCAATCTGAAACGCTGATTCTAAATATCTCGATGAGTTCTAACAGGAAATACTGTTTTATCTGCTAGTAGAGGGAAACTGGATGATTATGCTCCTGTTTTCAGGAGGGAAAATACGGCTGATTATGCTCCTCCTTTTCTCCTTCTTTCACAGCGAGAGGGAGAAAGAGACAGAAAAGCATATGTGTCGCCATCTATTTTATTTTCACGCGCGGCGCCGCCGCCATGTTATAGAAGGAGAGAGAATGTCTCACTCTCTTTGTACAACATGGCGTCACTTATTTCTCACATCACCTCGGCGAGTTTTGCTCGTTTCCCTCTACTATCAGATAAAATAGTATATGCACTATACTATTCGCAAATAAGAATTTAACTGCACTGGCTCCATTGACCTACCGTTTTCCGGAATGGGTCGGTGCAGTAGACTTCTGATTCGCTAATAGTAAAGAAAATGCCCTGTCGGAACTGATTAGGATGACAAAGATAAGGATTTCAGAATGGATTTGTATGATCATTATGTTCCTTGGATGGCGAATGTGAAACTGTCGCACATTTTTCTGGTTCCCCAGTAATTCACAAGGAATGCATAAAAATAACAATTTAATATTCTCATGAAAAATTGTAGTTACACTGGGATGCCGACTATAGTCAGGTTTTGAGCTTGGCTATCAACGGCCTTGGACCATCATCAGGAGAGCTTCAACACAAATAATCAAGGTAGTAAGAACGGTTTCTATGTGATTTTCGTTCGAAGTGTAATGGCAAATTTCCTGTTTGGGTGATATCTGTTTTCAACCTATGGAACTGGCCAGGATTGAGGCATGCCCAGTGCCTCTCCGAAGACTCCTCAACCATCCTGTGCACGGCCGACATTCTGGGAACGACTGTCGTCGGGTTGCCCCTTGTCGGGACTCCAGTGTTCTTTTTGTTGGAAAGACCTGTTATCTGGAAATAGCCAGAAATCCACAGTTTCAAAAGCTCTGAGTACAGTAGGCAGTCAATTCGTGGAGCGGAAAATTCGGTTTATTCCTCAAGGAATAGAGTAACACATTTTGTCTTCAGACTAGTTCACATTGACTCGTTTTTTACCTCCGTCGAGTAAAATTTAACTCAAGAATATAAGAACTTCATTTCCAGATGCCATGTCTTGTCCTTGACCGCCAGCAAGACATACCCTCTCGCAAGTGAAATTACATTTGAGACAAATTGAAACTAAGTTGGAATATTTTTACTTGGAAATTTATTCTGAAATAGGGCTAAATGGCTTGTTTTTTCTGGATTTCCACAATAAATATCAGGGAGGAATGGGAATGAGCTATTGATGCTTGAATGTATTAACTCTACGTGCCTCTTTTTTGTGCCCTAAATCACAAATATTAATTTAATTCATGTATAACTCACAAGGAACTTACAAGGAAAGGTCGTTAGATGCGGCGAGCCTATTCATTCGGGGCTTTGTAAGATAACAGTACATCAAAATCCTTCAAACCCTCCTCTTGATCCAATGCACCTTAAATTCCGAAATATCGGGGTTTGAGCATTTCTGATCAAGCGCTCAATTCGCCATCACATTGTAAAGCGGGCAGTGCCTGTATCTAGAAATGAGTAGGCAGGGCAGTATCAAACCGAGCACTCAACCAATAATGCGTAGACTTTGATATTTCGGAAACTAACGCCGATTAATCGAAAGAGAAAGCATGCACCTGAAGTAGTTCGATGTTCTTTTAACCTGTGAAACTCCGATTGAATCAGCTACACGCACCTGATGATCTTCCCTTCCAAGTCGGCTTCTTATGAGATGAAGGATACCAAATTCCTTGAGTTGAAAACTTTGTACGGAACGAAATTATCCGTAAACTGTCTAATAATTTTTTCATTCGGAACAGAACAAAATTCACTCTATACTTCAGAAATGAGTAGGCAAGGTATATTGCATTTCAGCATATAATTTAATAGGTTTTATACTTTTTGGATATTTTTAGAGGCCTTTGAGATCTTTTAATCGGAATGATCATGAAAAAATGGAATCAATCGATTGACTCCTAATGGAATATTATGGGCTGATTTCCCCTTCAAAAACTAAGATCCTAACAAAAATTTTTTTACAGCTCCTTGGAATTTCAATAAAATCTTGAAATTCAACTTCTTCGGAATTTTTTTTTTATATAACCTATTCAAACTTCAGGAGAATAAAATCATATGCGAATGCACTTTTAATTTATTATGAGAAACAAAACTGCAGTAAAAAATCTTTCAACTAAAAGTCAACATTTTTGAAGAATAAGACAATGGCTCATCTTAAGATTTGTTACCAAAAGGGGGAGATCATTCAATATTAAAAATTGAGTTGCAGGTGAACTGGCTTATGTCACACGAGCCACGTGCCCCCACTTTACAATACCAAATGTATCTCATACTTTAGAATTTAAATGAAATTTTGCTTGAGTTAAGTAGCTAGGCTGCTCTTGATAAATGATTTGGTCCACGCTTGTGAAAATAATAAAGTGGAAAAGTTATATGCCTAAGATATATCCTTCAGTGTAGGTACTTTTCCGAAGCATTCTAACAATTTTCTTTTCTTTATTTAAACAAGAATGATAAATTTATCCCAATTTTTCTGTCATTTATGAGTTCCAAACATTAAAATCGACCAATACTCTCAAATTTTCTTCATCGAATGTAAAGACTTTGCTGAATATTTGTTTGCGCCCTCAAAGGCTCCACGTATCGTCTGCTTTCCTGCAGGTCCTTTTTAACAGAAGCTTTGAAGTCCTTGAACGTCTTTACGCAGATAACGAATACGTCCTCGTATTTACTCCAAGTAGAAAATATTGCGTTTGGATTGGTACGATAAACCCCGTTTTGAGGGAGTTCATATTTTATGACTGTTTGAAATGTTGATTACAACTTTTTTTCAAAGTCGTGAACCCAAGATATGTTCAATACAAAACTAAAAACAACAGAGAATTGATGAGTCGCAAATATATGTTTCTTTCATCGTAAATTTCGAACGGCACTTGAAATGAAATGAATTCACTAATAAGAAGATTTCTTTTAAATAAACTCAAATATCGTTTTCAACTCGAGGAGTTTTGGTTTTCGATTTTTCCGTATAAAAATGAGGTGTTCCTTGGTAGAAGAAGGAATCAGAACGAGGAGGAGCGCAATAGACAATACATTTTTATATTTTGCAGCAGATGGTAGGAAGGGAAATAGCGGAGAAGGAATCAAAATATTAGGCGTTTTCCGTACATCTGAAAGGCACTTCCCCATTACATAATGGATAAGCAGGGGTGATAGGAGGCGATGGAGGAGAGAGAGTAGAGAAAGGTCTGATCGAAATAGTGAGAGGGGTGTATGAGAAGATGAAAGATAGGGTGAGAGGAGGGTATACGATTTCAGAGGGTTCCTGGATAGATAGAGGGTTGAGGCAAGGATGTCCGCTTAGCCCAACGCTTTTCACTATCCTCATCGCAGACATGGAGAGGGAGCCAGGGAAAGGAGTGTTCAGGGGAGTGAGGGTAGAGGAGTTAGAATTGGTTCACTTGTGTATAAAGATGACAAAGTGTTGCTGGCAAAAAGTTAGGAGGCATTGAGAGAGATGATGAAGAGATTGAAAAGGAACCCGGGCAGTAGTCGGTTAGAGTTAAATGCAGAAAAATCCAAGGTTATGGTGCTCAGGAGAGGAGGTGGGAGAGATAAAAGAGGAGATGTTGGAAGCGGAAGGGAACGGTGGTGCAGGATACAAAAGAGTTATCGTATCTCGGTTTCCTATTTCGGAGGAATAGAAAAGTGAATGGTCATATAAAAAAGAGAGTGAGGAGGGCAAATGTTCCGATGAAGCAGGTGCAGAGATTAGGAAAGAGGTTGTTTGCAGATGACTCTAAGAGGAGAATGAAGCTGTTTGACTCCCTTGTGATGAGCGTGCTTCTGTATGGAGTGGAGGTGTAGGGGAGGAAGAAAATCGAGGAGGTACAAAGGGTTCAGGAAAGGTATATCAGATGAAGACTATTGTCGAACAGAAGTACATCTGGTTATATTGTGAGGAGGGAGACAGGGAGAACGAATTTGGGGATTTTGACAGGTAACCGGGCGTTCAGGTATGAGGTTCATTCCTGGAAGAGAGGAGAAGTAGGCTAGTGAGGGAGGGGTGGTGGGTGGAGGAGAACAGGAGAGTAGATGGAAAGATGGAGGATGACAGAGAAAGGTATTTTCGAAAAAACGGTTTCCATGAGGAAAAGTCCTAAGGAGAGACGAAAGGTAAATGAGATGGTTAAGCGGAACGACATGGAGAGACAGAAAGCAGGAGGGGAGGAGAGGATAAGAGAGTCAAGGTATAATGAGAAATATGGCTGGATTATGTCAATGGAGAGAGTGCGATATTAGTGTGAGAAAAGAGAGGATGGAAGCCAGGAGATAATAGCGAGGATGAGATGCAGAAGCATAGAGAGCTTCAACAGGTTCAAGCTTCCGCAGGAGAAGAGGAGGTGCAAATTCTGTGGGAAGGGATATGCAAAGGTAAAACACTGGCTGGAAGAATGTCAGGAGGTAAAAAGGAGTGAAAACAGCATGGGGATAATACTGCGAGAGAAAGGGGGAAAGGTGGTGATTGCATAGGCGAAGGGGATGTTGGGTAAGATGGAGAGGAAGAAAAGGGAGAAGGGAAAAGGAGGAGAAATGGAGAAAGATAGATGTGTAAAGAGGAGAGGAAATAGAAATAAGGTATTCACAAATGGTGGGTGTGGGATCAAAAGGGCCTAACCAACACTTTTTTTGAAATTGAGTTTTTTACACTTTTGGATTCTATGACCAAATCCCCACCACGAGGTGTATTGCAGAGAAATTCTTTTGTTTTTTTCACCTCAAAAAAAATTGTTGAAAAGCGCTGAAGGCCTAACTCGAGGGGTACCGAGGGATCAAAAGGGCCTAACTCCCTATAGAGTCTCATGGGAAATCATGCTCTTGTAAGATTTTCCGAGGTTCTAGTATTCAGTGTTGATGCTGGAAACATTTGAATCTTCCAGGGTGATGCACAAGGCTTGGAGGCAATTGCCTACGGTCCATAATTTTTCTTTTTTTGGGGTTATGTGTAAATGTTGATCGATAAACCTGTCGATCTCGAGAACCGCCTTAGCTATTTCGTCTCATTTATCGGTGAGTTAATTAAATTTTCAAAAAAGTGCAAACGGGACGTTGTAGAGCAAAGCCTCAAAAATATTTCGGTAATTTTGGTTTTTATGTAGAGCTGGAGTTGACGGAGTATACCGCGTAGAAGTGAAGCGCGAAGCCGGTCGAGAATGCGCGGTGAGGAATATGTGACGCTTAGCGGAAAAACAATTCCTGCGCGTGAACATCCATCTGACGATGTAAGTCCAATAATTTATTCTTATTGGAGAATGAAACAGAGTATTGAATTTATCATTAGGTCTTAAACCTATCCTCCTTTTGTGATAATAATATAAACAGATATGTAAATTGAAAAATTGCCAATAAACAGTAAATAAAATATTACAATTCAATAATAACGAGAAATAAATCGGGAAATTCCCGGAGATTAAAAGAAAATGAGCGAATTCAATAATAATAATAACAAGAAGTAGGCTGAAAAATATTTAATAAATAAGCATTATCTGAACTTATGTATTTATGTTATTCAATTTTTATTGTTATTGCTTCATGAAATTTATTTTAATTTTATTAAGTTTCTTTCAAACTTATATACTTATTTTTTCAAATAAAATTTGGATTATAATTTAAACTAGAATACAATTTTTCAAAATGCAAATTGAGTTGAGAAATACAAAATTAAGTATTGAAATTTAATGGCAATAACGAAAAATCGATAGAAAAATTTACGATTAGATAATCTGTATCGCAAGCAGAGCCGGCGAAAGTAGTGGGGCGAGTGGGGAAGTTCCACACTCGAAAAATCAGCCAGTAATGAGATTTTTCTAAAAAAGCGGTCCCAATTTAACTTTCTGCCGGTTTTCCCCCACTTGGGCATGAGCTGTTCCGCCGGAACTGATCGCAAGTGTTGTAATTCAATAAGATGAACAATAAATGAGTACAAATGAAGGAAGTAGATCGATTCGATAAAAAATGATGAGAATAATGGAATTTAATAACAATAAAAAACTAAAAAATGTGTATTGACTAGATGAAATTTCACTTTAGGTATCTTGCAAGTACATGGCTCGGCGCAGTTAGGCCGTTTTGATCTCTCGCTACCCCTCGAGTAAGGCCCCTGCTTATTTCAAACACTCATAACTCTATCATTTTCTAATCAAATCGACCAAACTCAAAACACATAATGTAACCTGATATCAAGAATGCACATTCTAAAAATCAATTACTTTCATTAATAACTTTCAAAATGAGAACGTTTTTTCAGCGTTCTGAAAAATTATGGAAATGTTGGTAGGGCCATTTTGATCCCACGGCCTTCAAATAATGAAAATGGTAGATAAGGAACAGCAAATAAGTTATCATAGATAAGAAATAGGTAGGAACTACGGAGGGAGAGTTTGGCATTGCGAGGCTGACAGAATGTGGGGAAATATGTATGTGCGAGGCGAAACAAGGAACGGCAATGAGAGCGAGTGAGCGAACGGTCATAGTATACAGGTATAGATGGATGATATTGTGTGAAGTGTGGGCGAATGTTTGATTTAAGTGTGCAATGTAAAAAAACATTTGTAAAACATGATAGTGAAACAAGTCAATTTTCCAAAGCTAATGGGCCGAAGAATAAACGTTCATCCATCTATCTAGAAAAATAATAGCACCTTCTCATGAGAAATCGTGCAGCGTGGGTTTTGAGGTTGGAATAATGGCAAAAAATGCACCTTTGAACCTATGTCGCCTTGGATTTTAGATCCAAGACGAATTCTTAGTTTGTTCATCTGATTTATGCTTTTAGTAAGGTGGTAGAAATGAACTTTGAGAAATTGAACGAGTATGAAATAAATTGCTGTCTTCAAAAGCATCGTGAGCAACGTACAATAATAGTAAGACAACCGTAAGATGACCAATATTCAGTATGTGCATGGACGAACATCTAGGAATAGCTTATCTTGGACGAAGAAGGTGTTAATCTCGAGTTGGTGCATGAATTTTTCTTATGAGAGAATACAATTTTAATGATAGAATCAATCGATAATTTTCAGAGGAAGATGTGCAGATTTCATACTATAATGTCGATTACGGGTTGTAAGATCAACATAAATAAATGAAAATATTATGTAATAAACAAGGAATGCAAAGACAGTGTGCGAAATTGCTGCGAACGAAGACAGGATAGAACAAATAAGTGATTTAGTATAACTTGGAAGTTTATTTAGTGATGATAGACGAATAGATACAGAGATATTCACACTAATCATCCAGGGTAATAAGATTATCAGTAATGTGTAAGCTATCAAAAGACGGGGACGGTGGAAATAGTGGAGGAATTCTTTTACCTAGGGTTCTGGTTTGAGGCAGGGGGAGGCAACGAACTACAGGTAAGGAGAAGGTTAGAATGCACCAGTAAAATAATGGGACAAGAGTTGGGTACAGGAAAGAGAAGATTCAAGGAAGATTGGAGGATGAGAGTATGGATGTTTGATGTGCTGGTCTGGGCGGTTCTGGGCTATGGGGTGGAGATTTGGGGATAAAAGTAACAAAAGAGAGTTGAAAGTTTTCACGAAAGATTTTTGAGATGGGTGATGGTGTTGAGTTGGAGCTGCCCAGGGTATATGTTAAGAGAGAAACTGATAAGACAGAAAATGATAGTGAAGCAAATAAAAAGGGCGTGGAAGTTTGAAGAGAAGTTGGATAGGGGAGAGGGAAGCAAAATTTCACAAACATGTCTAAGGTAGATAAGGAATAGAGAGAAAAGAGGTTATTCAGAATGAAGAAGAACAGGGCATGCAAAAAAGATGGGTTGAATGGCAGGAGATAGAATTGTTGATGATGGTAAGACATGGAGAGCAAATTTAGAGAAAAGTTATCGAATCAAAGTACAATAAGTGGTACAAGATGATTAGGTGGGTTGGGGAACCAGAGTATCTGAAAAAGATGAAGAAAGAAAGTAGGTGGAATATGATGATCCGATTTAGAATGGGGGAGGGAACGAGAGAAGCTAGACACCGGATAGAAGAACAGGATAAACTATGTAGAGTGTGTGGTTATGAAGTGGAATCGTAGGACCATGTGTTTGAAGTGTGCACAGGACAGGAAGAGGAAGGCAAAAGTGTGAGTGATTGTGCAAGAGGGATCTTGAATGAAAATGGACAGGGATTTGCATGGATGAAAAGACTGGAATAACTGAAGGAAACAAGGGAAGGGAAGTAATTAATAGCCATGATGTTGGTATGAGTAATAAAGCAAAACATAAAGTAGAGTCGAAAAATAATGAAGTAAAATTATGGTGATAGGAAACGGAAGCCCTGGAAGAGACCAATAGAGCGTACATAATTGTAATAATTTTCATAATTGTTAGAAAAATGAATAGACAGCGTTAGAAGAAGCTAGAATAAATAGAATAAGGCACACTTGTAAATTTGTGTAAAGGGAACAGAGGCCCTCACACTCGTAAAGGGGAGAGATTAAATACATATATAATGAATGAAGCTATAATTGCAGTATGAAATTCTGTGCTTGCACCTATTGTGCTGTATGATAGCGAGATCCAACTGTATCAAGAAAAGGATAGGAATAGAGTGAACGCGGTTGGCATGCGATTTCCACGGAAGATATGCGGTCAAACCCCAATGAAAAAAAATCAGCAGTTTATTGGAAAAGTAGAAGGGATTTTCTAAGATGGTTTTGTTATGTTCAGAAAGTGAATGAAGCATGTTTGACGAAGCAAGTATATTTCAGTTATGTGAATGGTACCGTAAACAATGGTGGGCCGAAGGAGGAATCGTTTAAATTGTTAAATGAGATTCTGAAGAGAAAAAGAGCCAAGAGTCGTAGAAATACATGAGTTCGCATGCGGATATGTATGGATAAAAAGGAAGCAAATCATGTATTTTAAGAAAGGGATGAATTTTGAACATTGATTTTTAAGGAGGGAAGTGCTGCTCAAAACAAAAGATTCTGAATGCTCATGGGAAAGCTTTGCTCAGTGGATGTGATAAGGATGAAGAGTTTGGATCTCTCAACAGTTTTGTTTATCCAGTTCAAGTATTTATATGTGAGTAGTGAGGATAATCTCTTTGTGAAACTCTCCACCTAGCTTACACCTGGACAGATTGATCAGCGATGCGTAGCGTAACGATGTAGTGGGAAAGGTGTGTTGTTTATATTAGCAACAGGCGGCACCTAGATTTATATAAAACCAATCTCTTCTCCAAAACTTCCTATATCCATTTCGATTACTCGATTCCATAGTGTATAACTAGTCAAGAATCGAAGAAGTTACACTAACAATTCAATCTAGCGTAGTGTCAAAGGAAGATCTAGTTAAGTAACCATTATAATTAATTATACTCCAGAGTCAGCCACTAGTCACAAAGCCCCTGAACACAAATGTCGCCTGACAAACGTTTAGTATCTGATCCTCTTATTGACTGCAACAGAGAATTCACCTTAGCACCCAAAGGCGGGTATGCGTACAAATTAACGCATATATGTGCAGCTGAGGCCATTAGACTCACGTACGATAACCATTGTTTCCTGGGATAATGCACACCACATACAAACACAAACCCTCTCAATACCAGCATGATCTACTAAAGCCATCAAATAACCCACATTAAGAAATTGAAATGTATTGTAACATGATTCACGTAAGTAAAATGAACAACAGAACTTACAAAAAACAGTATTAAGTTTACCATCATTACAGAAAAATATGTATCACCTAAAATATATATTCATTAGCGCTCATCGTTATTAGTTCCATTCCCAATAAAGTAATATTTTAAAGAACAGTGTAATCGAAAACCTAAAGTCTGATCAAGTTGAGTCGGTTTTGTTAGTCTTAAGGCTCGATTCAAGCTCCACCAAAGGCCAGAAAAGTCTGAGGTTCTCATATATGTTTGCTTTCTCAAAACCACCGGGTGCCTGATTCTCCCTGATATTCTCTTGGAGAGAAAATACTAAAAAGTGGAAGCAATCCATCTTTTTTCAGGAAGAAAAAACTCGGAACATTCAAGCTTTGCGGAGGCTTTGAAAGCATCAAACTGCTCGAAAACTCAAAGTATATCTGAAAACCCAGGGAAATCCGAAGATTTTTCTGTGCTTTATTTCGAGTTAACTTGATCTTGACTCGACCCAAAGTTTTGTTTATTATACCTTCTAATACTGTTTCTGCAATCATGATCCATCATATCCTGTTTCTTACATATCTAGACTGAGAATTGCTAGAAAACTATTCCTTAAACTTCTGAGTGATAAAAATAATAGATTAAGTTCGCTCCTCTCTTTTTTCTTCAATCCAACTGCTTGTAACTTTGCATCCCTCCTCTTCTCCTCTTTTCCTGCAAACACATATTACCGCTACCCCTTTTCACCCAGCCTAATTCTCCTCATCATTACTCCATGCTTTGTTTCCACATCATCCTCAATTCCCTGTTCTATCCCAATACCCTTTTTTTACCTCTGATACCATGCCGCCCATCCCTCTCCCTTTCTTGCTTCTTGCATCTTCCAAACATATACCCTTGGTAGTTTTTTCTCCATCCCTTTTCAGTCTTTTCCCTTAACCCATGTGTCACTCATCATTACTACGTACCATTTCTTCATTCCCCCTAAAAACCTAAGTCTTTGTTTTTCAATCCCGACACATTCCAAAAAGCCTTTTTCACTTCCCCCAATTCTACCGTTTATGTCTCTATGTTTTTTACCCTTCCGTGAACCCCGCCGCGTTTCGTTAACTCCTACCTCGACATTCTCCGTCCATTTCCCCCCTTGCCTTCTTTCACTGACTTTCAACACTTCTTTCTCTTCGTCCCAGATCCTCATCTCCTCGTTTACCCATCTCCTCGTTTACCCATATCCTTTCCCTCTCTATTATTACCCTGCTACCTTTCCTTCTTTCTTCCCAGACAGTCTGCCCTTTTATCCATTTTCTTCTCCTCTCCTGCTACTTCATATCTTCTTCGATTCTCCCTGTTTTCCCTTTTACCAATCTCTTCTTACCCATTATTTCGAATCTCTTCTCTTCATTTCCTATTACCACCAAACACATACCTCTCACCCCTTCTTAAATCCTTCCTATTCTCCTCACTACTTCTACCTTCACTTTTGCCCTAATATCTCTTATCACTATTCTCACCTTTACCTCTCCTGTTCTGCTTCTAGTTCCAATTCCCTTGATCACAAAGTACTTGCTTTCCACCTTCCTTTGTTCTCCTTCTATCTGTCTGTCTATCTGTGTCAGTCTGCTTTGTACATTCCTATGATCATTCTTTGCATCCTGCGTGTCTATCCTACCTTTATTCACTTTCTTGATACTTTCCATCCCCTTTATACTCTGCTCTGCCCTTGCTTCTAATCTACTCAATCTCTCTTATATTACTGTCATTTCTATCTTCCTGTGTTCTGCATTTTCTCTTGAATGATTTTCCACACTTTCCAATTTTTTCCCTACTTTCTCTTTTTCCTACTCTTCCAAATTCTTTTGATATGTGATTTGAAAGCTTAAGCATTGAAAATAGAAACCTTAATATTCATGAAAAAGTATTTTCTTCAACACATGCATGAAAACCACGATGTTTCGAACGTGTGAAGCAAGCCAGAAGTTGCTGTTTTCAGGGCAGGGAAAAAACTGGGGAAAAAACTCTTAGCAGGAAAAAACTCCAGATGGAGGGGAAAAACTCGAAAACCCGTGGTTTTCATGCAGGTGTTCAAGAAAATATCGTATGCAACTTGGGATAGACGCGTTTCTTATCTATCCCTAGTTGCCTAATATACTATAATCCAATGTACCCATTATAAACAGGTGGATGATCAGAAAAGGTTATGTGTCAAAAGGATGATAATGAGATGGAATGTTGAATTGAAGAGCATGAGGGAAAATGGAAGGGAAGGGTGTAGCTAGATATGCGAGTAAGATTGGTATACTTGATAGAGGGTAAGTATGTAGAGGGTTATTGGAGTTAAAGCGGAGGTGCGGAGAATCTTTTAGTGCGACGCGCAAGTGGAAGGAGTCGGGGGAAAATAATTCAATTGTTACGTGCGCCGAAGAAAGGGGGCTTACTCTAGAAAAATCGAAATCGGGGTTTTTACACCTTCTGATCTTTTATGTGATACTCCTCTATTGGAACAATCGAAAATAAATTTCGAGCATTATTATTGCTGATAATTTAGTTTTTAGTTTCCTTGTCTCACACAAGTCGCGTGTATCGGAACGACTTTATCCGCCCGCCCTGAACAAGTTCACTTTTCAGAGTAAGCCTCCCTTTCTTCGGCGCACGTCACAGTTGATGAGATGAGTGAGGGGATAGCTAAGCAAGTAGGTTGTGAACAGAATGAGGAGATAGAGGAAGATGGGTCAAATTGTCAGGCGAGTGGAAATACATACAAAGCGGTAATCAGCTCGTTAAACGGATAAGCAAGCATATCAAAAGGAAAGATAGTAGATGAGAGAAGGTTCTATGAGTAAACGAGAGGGAAATTAGGGCTTATTGAGTGGGAGAGAAAATAGAGGATCAACTAACGCAGTGAAAGGGCAGGAGGATAAATAATAATAGGTAGGCAACATGATGTATACTTGATGGATAGCGCATGAAGAACGGAAGCGAGATGTGTGGGGAATAAGCTTGATGATGAGGCATGTGGAATTAGAAGCATTCAAGTAGAACTTAGTTGCGAAAGAAATAGAGAGGAAAAAAATGTGGGAATGGGTGAAAATCTGGGAGTAAGGCAGGGAATGAGTAGTTAAGAGCTACATGGAAGAGGTGGTAAGTATAAGACAGATATATATATATATCAAACCATGTTAGACAAAATTGAGAGAAGAAGGTAATATGAGAGTAGAGTAAGAGTTATAGAGTGGGGAGGGGTAGAGAGCGAAAGAGGGTGGGGGGCAGGTTTACACACGAAACCTTTATTTTATAAGGGTTCGCCACCCTTTCACAAACAACTTTATTTTAGTAAAATTTATTTGATATCATCAATTTGGTATGCACAGCTTACTAAACAATTTTATAATTTTTTGTAGACAAAAATCTTCTGAATAATTCAGATTCAGTGTAGGATGACTAATTATTATCATTTCTGATCTGAGTGTGTGTTTTCTTCTCATTGTTAGAGAGAAGAAGAAATATAAACCTACTTTCCATTAGGTATTCGCATTCACAATTCAAATCCCTGGTTGTTGTCATGTGCGTAGAGCTTCATGTAGGTATACAGAAACGAATATGGTGGAGTACCCTCACCTCTACTACCGCCTTCTTGAAAGCATTGCTTCTTGTAACGCCCGGTAAACTATTTTCTCCTTCTTATACCACACCCCATTCGACTACCATAGTGATGATTGTTAAAAAAACCTGAAAAAATTATTGTCATACAATCTTTTATTTATATCGTCATGAAGTTCCATCAGCCCAAAAATGAAATTCGTGAAGTTTCATCCTTGTGGATAAAATTGGAGCCATAGGAATATCTTGATCATTTTACAATAATCAGGCACGATCCATCTTTTTCTTGCCGTCTCGAGTCCAGTCAAACACATTCTTGATTTTTTACTTTGCTGTGGAATCTTATTACTTGTGTTTCTTTTTCTATTTCGGAACTAGCAATAGAGTAAAACTAGAAATAACAAGGAAGTTTGCCTAGCATGTCATCTGCTCAAATTCCACCGGAGCTGCTCAGGCAGATTTACCTTCATAGGTAAAGTTTATCAATGAAAAAAGGAGAAGATTAACCGTTCGACCTAAATTTACGAAAAATCTCAGAAATTTTAAACATCCGAAATGAATGAAGTAATCTGTTGAATTTTAAAGCACTCGACCATAAAAGTGTTTACCACATAGTGGCCCTCATGCGGGCAATGTTTACGTAGCTTGCGTGAAGTTGGAAAGATGCCTTCGAGCTGCATGCTGTATGCTCGCATCATGCACCTTGTGTGTTCTACCGCAGAGTCTCCTTCTCCCCTTCAACCCCACGAAGCGGAAGGTTCACACGAACGGGCTTAGTCTCAGTAATATTTGATGTATGGGTCCAAGGGTATATAGTTCCCATATTTCTGCCGACTTTGCGAACCGTTCTAGTTTTTTGTGCGAGCGACCCCTTGTACGGCTAAAATATACTCCCCTCAATATGTGTGAAAAGGTATGACCGGGCCGTAAGTTCATGGTGTATATGTAACCAAGTGAAACCACGTTCGCGCAACATGTAACAATAAGTTCCACATAAAGCGTTGCTCTACTTATTTATTGTCCATTATGAACAAAGAAGAGAGAAACATATACCCTGTGCCAAGAGAGTTATCGGATATGTAAGCTTGGAAAAATGTTTACCATCATTATAATGCAACTTAGATTACACAGCTCTACAAGAAAAATTTTGTTTGTGTTGCCCTGGATATCTTTGCAAATTTTTATGTTTTCAAGTTCTTTAACTACGAATATATTCATGAAAGTACTGGATGTGCTCTTGTTCTCATGATTTGTACATATCTATGTTATGATGTTAATGTTTTTGTCTACTTGGTCTTATCAATATTTAAATAGTTAATTATTTAAATATTGTTTTTT
>WSXT02166625.1:0-18148 GCA_011762715.2 Neuroterus valhalla | reverse complement strand
GTAATAATTATTTTTGTAATTTCACCCCCCACCCACCCTTTTAAGGCTTTTTTCATAATAAGTATATATGCACCTCACATAGGCGTAAGATTCCCCCCCCCCCCCCCTAGACGTCTCACGTAATTTATGGATGGCCCCAGAGGGGATTTTTTACATGGAACATGAAATCTTCACACATTTTTTGAAAAATCGATTTTGATAGAAAATTATCTATTTCTTCGGAAGTTAATATTCCTCTTCAAAAATTCTTCTTCACGTTTAACAATTCAGGTTATACAATTATATATTTTTTATTTTAGCGAACATTCATCTAGTTAAAAACTCTTATGTTTATTTTAAAATGATTTTTTGAGCCAAAAATGTCACTATCCCATATTTGTTTGAAAATCTTCATTCTTTCAGTTCAGATTTCAACCATTTTGTTGAAAAATTGTATTTTTCGGATAAAAATTGTTTTTTTGTCAAAAATTGAACTATTCTAGATAAATATTCTTCATTTTAGTAAAAATTCGTCCTTCTAGTGTAGAATTTACCTACTTCAGATAAATAGAATAATAACAATAATAATGAATCTTTATTAATTTGCCTACCAAAAAGAAAAAAAAATGTACGAAAGAATCTAGTATGTCGAATAACAACTTGAATGGCGAGGTACAGCTACAGTTGCTTTACAACCTGACCAAACATTTATAATTAATTTGATTCTTCATCATTTTGTGTAAAAATCTAATAATTTGTTTGAAAGTTAGTTTTGTTTTAGTTATAAGTAATTTTTTTTAAACTTAAAATTTAACTTATTCCAATTGAAAATTCCATAGGTTTAGTTAAAATTCCATTTATTTAGTTGAACATCCGCTTTTTCAATTTCCAATTTGAGTACTCAAATTTTCGTTTAAAAATTTATCTTTTTCAGTAAAAGTTAGTTCATTTGCTTAGAAACTCGAGTCCTTAAAATAAAGATTTTTGGTTTCAGTTTAAAACTCTTATTTAAGGTTTAAATTTTTTTTCTAATATAAAAATGTTACTCTTCCATTTTTGGTTGGAGATAATTATTTTTTGATTTCGAAATTCGACTATTTTGTTGAAATATTGTATTTTGTCCTAGAAAATTATTCTTTCTACTTGAAAATTCATCTTCTTTTGAAAAATGAACTATTTTGTTGGAAATCCATTTTTTTTTTTTTGTTATCTTATCCCATTTGTGCACATATCTATCTTTTGATGAAAAAAAGGTTTTCCTCAGTCTTTTCAGAACGATTCGCGTGAGCGCGAGATTCAAAATATCAGGTGGGCATCAAAGTGCCTATTGTGCATAAATGGGTTGAATTGTTTTTTTAAATTGTAAGTCAAACTTTTCCAATTTTTGTAAAAATAAAGTACTATTTTTCTGTTGAAAATTTCAGTATTCTTTTCAAAATTGATGCCTAGTTCAGGTCACCCCTTCTTGATTCAAAATTGAAATCTTCATTGGTTAAAAAATATTCGAGGGTAGTGTACGAATTTGATGGAGTCAGCAATTTTCAGAAAACTTTATTGAATATCCTTTTTCAAATCAGGCTATTGATTTTCTAATTATGTATCTAGACAATATTTCTTCCTGAGAGGGTACTTGGATGGTTTGAGAACAGGAGTCCCTATGGATCGGTCACGTGGCCTTTATGCAAGCAGGCGGTGTGTATAGAGATGGTGGTGTAGTCCACGTGACGAGATCCCATAAATAGCAGCAGGATAGCGGAATTTCCATTATATCGCGTTCCTGCGCGTCCTCCCCATAAACAATATCATCGAACTCGGCCGGAACGACCTTCCCATTAGGTGTTTGCTCACTATTTATTACCAGACGCACTACCATGGCGAATTTATGGGAATCATCCCAAATGTGCGGAGACCCGGGAAAGTTACATCGTTTACTGTTTCGGGTTTTGAACCCAAGTGTGAAGCTCTGAAATCTAAACTCTGAATCTAAAGCTGTCTTCGAAGCCAGAATTGTTATTTTAAGGAGTTATCTATAACGGAATCTACTCTGCAATCATGCAAATAAAAAAAAATGAGAGTAAAAAGAATACGCTTTGAACTTCGAAAGAATGAGAGGGTTATGTATGGCAATGTTGTAAACATTGTAACCCACTTTTATTCCACGCATTATAGGTATTGAAATGTAATACATTGTAGTTTACTTTACTTATCGAATAAATTTTCCAATTCCTGAGTTATAGGCTACTCCATCTTATTCTTTGCTCCTCATGCTAATACTCTATACAGAGGAAGAACAAGCACAACTGTGAAGTTTGTTGGCGAGCACAGCTCTTGCAGAGAACCATCGGCTCGGCAGAGAGGGTGAAGCACACCAACGTGCGTGCCTGGCATGCGCGCGCACTCGAACCGCTGCTCCAACAGGGGTTCTCAGCGACCGAGAGTGGAGCTGTATCAGCTAACTTGAAACTTGTATCAGTCTGCTTTCTGGTTATATGATGAATATTATACTTATTTTAGAGGATTGATTGAGGTTCCACACAGACGAATATTGTCAGTCCTCTTTAACTAAAACTCCATGCAACGATTGGCGCATTGACAGTATTGACACTGCATTTGCGGTTACGAAGTACCAGTGAATGTCCACTGAGGGCGCTCGGATACGAAGTACCAGTAAGCTCCCGCTGAGGACGCTAGTTGTCGTCAACATAAACGCACCTCCTTCTCAATGATAGACGCCGAACATACGTGTGGGTTATTGTAATATGTTGTAATATGTTTTTAGGTTATTGTTTATAGTTATCTTTATCACAATGTTACCTGATTTCTTTCGCGCATCGTCCTCCTGCTAGAGAGAAAGAATGTCTTTGAATATGAACAGCAAAAAAATGTGTCGCTTTTGAGTCTTCGGCTGGATAGACTTATTGTTAAAAATGTGTGTCATGTTTCCATTTTGCTTTCGTCAAATGTGCAGAAAAGCGTCCATTAATTTGCAGCACATTTGTGTGTATCTAGTCACTTACGACACTTGTCTCTGTGTTGAGGGCAGACGTGGTACCACTAGTGTTCATTCACTGGGACTTCGCACACAAGTAGCCTTGAGAATCTACCAGAATAAGCGCCCTCAGGTGAGATAAATCATCAACTAGTGATGTACCGTCGGTAAAACGAATTGTTGCGCTTCAACGAAGATCGCTTGAGCCCAATTTTTAAGAATCTGTCCTATGAAAATGGCAAAATCGAATATATCAACACCATGTTTCCAGGATGGTGATACCATGAAAAACCTGATTTTGATTTTGATATCGGTAAATTGGATAAATTTGGTTGATCGACTCGAAAGGATAATTGCACCCAGGCATGTCGTACTAGATAAGCGTTTGAATAAATGGTAAGCGTAGGATTGTATCCAACCAAACTGTGCCGAGCACAATTTACAGCAGCCTGCGTAATTGCGTTCAATTGATTGCATCAGCAATGTACTGTGTTATCGTGTATGTAGAGACTTGTTCGTATTTATATTTAGCTCGCTTCTATTTGCTCTGAGAGCAGAATAAATGCGTGCATTGTTCCTCTGAAAATGCGCAGTCCCTCAAAACTTCTCTCAATAGTCCAGGATGAACAGTGTTCATTCAATTTTTCCTCTAGTTGGTGTTTATTCATCTCTACCAATAAATACATTCAGGCAATGGTATTTGCCATCTTTCTTCTATCATGAAATAAAGCTAGGTGGCGCTTGTGAGGTAAAACGGGACACCCTTCGATCTGATTGTCTAAACCCGATATTTGTTTCTTGCTGATGAAAACTGTAAATAATTACAACTAGCAAATGTAGAACTTTAATTTCAAAAGCTATAGGAAGAAACATCGCGTATTAACTACTTATTTAGTGTGCGCCACTTTCCCCGCATATGCGCCGCTCAGCCCCAGTTTGCGGTACCTTCTAGAAACTTCTGGGTTTAAGAGTAATTGCGATTCAATATTCTACCATACCACTTCTACGTGGAATTGCAAATCCGTACTGAACGTCACATTTGGTGAATGATGTTCAGCATCCAGAGCGTAGTAATTACTCTGAATCAGCGAATTCGAGATCAACCTTGCTTGGAGGATTCGATCGATCTTCCTCAAGGATTCGAAGCACGTTTCTCGTGTGAGATTTCTCTTCTTGGATGTACTTATCGTTCCCGAATTCGCGGGAAGAAAGAATCAATCAATTTTGAACTCAGTGTTGTTCTGCAGTTAGGAATATATCCCGGCCGCAGGTGCTGATGTTTCAGCAAAGTGGCCCAGTTGGCGGCAGACCGAATATTTTATGAGCTATGAACAAGTAACGTTCCAACTTTCCCCTCATTCTCTTCCCAAATCATTTCCCCAGAAGGGTGAGTTATGGAGACTCTGATGCGGATGATTATTATCTCAGTAAGTTTCAAGTTTCTCCAAGGTTTCTATGATTCAACATTTCGATTTCCATAACTGAGTGGATTTTTTAATCTATCATCATGAGAAAAGAGATGAAAAACTTTAAATCCTCCGTATGTAAACAGCTGACCTCCATACTCACTCGAAAAAACGGTTAGGAAAATTCTTTTCCTAACCATAAACGAATGTTCAATACGCCCTTAATATAAATTTTGGTTAGTAGCATTAAAAATTTAAATTTGACCATTTTCATTTTGTTTTAATTACTTTTTCTGGTATATTTTAACAGGATTTTTTGTAAGGATAACGAGGATCATTAATTACACAATTTTCTGGACTTGACAAAATGTTCTGTTAAATTCGACCACATGTTTTCGCAAACCTAACCAGATGTGCTGGTAAATTTAAGGGGGGCGATACCTTTAGAATTTCCAAAAAATCAATTTTTTTCACTCATATTTTGAATGTTTAATATGTTGAAAATATACTTCAAAGAGTAAAAAGTGTAATATTAAATATTTATAGAGATATTGTTGAAAATGTTGGAGTCACTAATCAGGTTCGTTAGACCGGAGCGAATCTTTAAACGTGATTATCTCGAAACTGTTGATTCAAAAACTGCTCGTGCTGTAACTTGGAAAATTATTGACCGATTAGGCTAAAATTTCCAGGGATTCCTCTCTATTGTACTATCGGAAGGATAAACCTAAGAGTTTTAAGATATCGGGTTATTATATCATTTTTTTGTGATCAAAACTGTTGAAAAAATGGTCAAAAATTTGGACCTTCGATTGAAGAGCCGATATGAATTTTAATTTTCAACTTTTCTTCTATTTTATAGGTTTATCCTCTCCTTTATCATATCAGTATTCGAACAGAAAAACCTTTTTTATATCAGATTAATGGACATATTTTGACAGTTGCAGCAGTTTTCGATACCTGGGAGCAGACACTTGAAGAAATATTCTGCAGGGCCGCCACTCCGAAGAAGAAAAAATAAAATCACATGTTTTTTCAAACTTCAACAATGTAAAAAAGGGTTGTTACAATCATTTAATGATCAAGTTATTTTATCATCTTGAAAAACATTAATTAAATTTGACTGATTTCACCCTTTCTAAAGGTATCTCCCCCCTCAACCAGATGTTTTGATAAACGTAACCAGATGTTCTGGCAAACTTAACCAGATGTTCTGACAAATTTAACCAGATGTGCTGGTAAACTTAATCAGATTTGCTGGTAAACTTAATCAGAAGTGCTTGCAAACCTAACCAGATGTGCTGGTAAACTTAACCAGATGTTCTGGTAAACGTAACCAGATGTGCTTGCAAACTTGACCAGATGTGCTTGTAAACAGAACCAGATGTTCTGGTAAACTTTTCCAGCTGTTTTGGTAAACTTTACCAGCTGTTTTGGTGAGCACAACCAGATATTCTTGTAGCCACCGATTTTATTAGGATTGGATAGGAATTGTAACTTCTTCCTAACGAGAAAGCAAGAACTAAAACTCTAAATAACTTCTGATGGATAAACGATTTGAACCTGAACTATTTCTCTGAATCTTACTCATAAGCCTCCTTCAAAATACGCAGCAATCATCAATAGATATATTTTGGTCGCTTTCATAAATCATCATAAAGATTATCGAATTATAAGATTGACTGTACGTGGTGTACATCCATAGTTTTTCTTCTTGACCGAAAATTTGACGTTTTGTATGACATTTTTTTTTCCTAAGTGAAAAATTCTTCTTGAACGAAAATTCTATTTCTTTGTTGAAAATTCGTCATTTTGTTTTTGAATTTATCTTCCGCTTGAAAGGTGCTCACGTACTACGTTAATTAAGTTGTACTCAGCAAGAGTGAGTCATGTCATCGGTAATTCTCATCGACACGAGGCGCTCTTATCAACCTTGTAGTCTCAGAGTCTTAGTTTATTGTTACCGCACCTATCGAGTGTTGATGAGTGTCTGGCTTATGTATTCCACTCATTATGACTTGATAATTAGAAACATTGTGAATCTAATAAATGAAAATATGCTTATGTAACATTCAGCTATAATTATTTTTATGACAATATTTTCAGATTTAAAAGGCGACAAAGTCATTGTATGATCCAAGACTTTTGATTTCGTAGATTACTCAGCAAGTGGTGTGGGATACCTTCAGAATATCCTCCTTGTTAACGAACTTGGGGAATTTCCTCTTGAGTTGGTCTAATATCGAATGCGACAAGCTTCTCTCTTGGGACCAAATCATCGAGATCTTGTGTCCCGGTAGTTGTAAGAGCTGTTTTCAGAACACACAACCATTGCAATGTAGGATTCGTAATCAATGGAATCAGGATGTGTCGAGAGGGTCCTCAAATTCCAAAAGCATTTATTTGCACAGTCAATAGGGAAAATGGCGTTATCGTTATAAATAATTCTAGGACAGTTCGTATTCCAGAGAATGAGGATTGATTTATGAGTTTACCTATTACTTTTGTCTATCTTTTCAGCTGCTAGTTTTGATGATCTCATCGCGAACCTCATCACTTACAGTGAATGCAACTGGGTTGGTATTCCTGTGATTAACTGCGGCAAATGTCATAGGCAACGTATCCAATGACGATCTTCTCACTGGGAATTGTCCACACTTGCTGCAGTACCGAAAGCTTTTGCGTAGAGCAATGTAACCGCAGTAATTTAATATTTATTCTCATGGGTTTAGGTCTGTTCATCAAATGCTGTTACTCGTATCAGAACAAATAAGCTAGGAGAAACAAATCGAGATACAAGTTGTTGTTGTTGCAGGAGCACTAGCTTCTGCGTGGAGCAGTTTAATTGTTTTAAAATTGATATCCCCTTCCATGGATGTGTGTCAGTTAAATTATTGCTGCAAATTGTGTCAGGGAAACTTGGAGAGGCAAATTAAAGCACAAATGGAGTTGGAAATAGCGCAGATAGATCAAAGAAAGACACAATTAGACAAAGATACTTCTTCTATTGTTTGATCTGCATCTGTGTGGTTGACGTGGCTGTCGGCTACAGCTGCTGCTCACAACTTTTGCGTGGAGCAGTCAGCAGTGAGATTGTTAAAGATGAGAAGAAGCAAATTCAGACACAAATGGAGTAAATGAAGTCGGAAATGGAAACACGCGAGACGTAATACGACGGAGATACTTCTTGATCTGCATCCGGGTGGGTAATGCTGCTGCTTGATCTGCTTTAGCTGCTGCCACAGGAGCAACAGCTTCTGTAGAGATGCTCCAGAAGCGGTAGCGTCAAGGAAAATCAGGAGAAGCGGACATGGAGCAAATGTAGTGGCAAATGTAGCAAATTTAGGAAAAGGACACGCAATGAAGAATATTAGACTGAGATCATTCTTCCATTGTTTGATCAGCTTCTGTGTCGTTGATGTTGCTGTACTGGATCTGCTGCGGCAGCTACTGCAATTAACCCCCATAGAAAAATATAGAGGTGGGTTCAATTAGGAGGATCAGTCGTTATATTTTTACGTTAACAATTTTTCCGTCTATAAATATTCTTCCGGAAATCCTAATTGAAAGAACAGGACTCTGTGAGCTCCGCTAGGATGGAACTGAAATTAAAGTTCAAAATGTAATGTGTTGAATCTATTCTAATAGTTTATTCCGAACAATTTCCTTCCTTCCAAATTTGTTCTCCGATTCACTCTCCGCCGAAAAAAACACGAATGAAAGGGTCATTTTATCACAGACATTTGAATAATTGCGGCTAAATTCTTTCCGTGGGATACAATTCACCACAGGAATGGAGTTGTAAAGGGGAAATGGCTACTCATTTCCGAGATGCTCTTTAGTGTAATTTCCCAGCTTTTCTTTCTTGAGGGAGAACCCCTTGCAAATGCTTGGCCTGGGTGGACGCTTGCTGGGTTTAATTTATTTGTTGTCGTTATTACGTCGAGATTAAACGGACCGCGGCGAGTGTTTGGAGGGTCCGGTGAACCACGACGACGGGGGGCTAACTTTGGCTTTAATTAAAAAAGGACTCGATCACAGTGTTTTCAATCGAAATCCGAAACCTTTCCGAAAAGTGTACGCTTCGCCGGATCCTTGCAATCAACTGGAAATGTTTTCCAACTCTTCTCTAATTCATTTCCACTTGAAATGAAAGGAAAGGAAAAAAGCGAAAGCGTCTGCTCTCCAGATATCGATCAGTTCGGAAAATTAATCGTCCAGTAGTCTGATAATGAAGCTGTTGGAAACTGAGAGAAAAAAGAATATAACGCTCACGAGGTACACATGTGAGCCTGATGGAGTACAATGAGCAAGAAGATGCTCCTATATGTTGCTGAAACTTAACACACGAGCTCGAAAAGGCAATCCACTTTAGGCAGGAAGATATATTTCCAGTGTCGAGTCGGGGAGATGTCTAACAAGGTGACCGCAATCTAACCAGTACAGCACCCAATTAGCAATGACCTGACCCAGCCCAATTTGCCACCCTGAAAACTGACATTTTCCTGGCTTTCATGGCTTTCTACACTCACACATCTTCCTCATTAGCTTCTATTCCTCGTCCTTTTGGCGACCGAACTTGTGCGTGGAAATTCGAGTAGCTCTAAGGGTGGACTAATTTAATGGTCCAACTTGCGACAGAGTTTTCCAATCGACTGGAAACTCTTCCCTGGTATTCAATTATAGATTTTCAGAGCCCGTAAAATGGATTTGGTCGGATAGTTCATATGCAGGTTCACACATCTGAGCTAATGAGTGAGTAGAGCCTTATCCAAGATTCCAACCTTAACGACGTTGGAACAACTTCATGGGTCAAGTGGTTCGCGTCCGCGCTAAGTCCCAATGACGATAATGTAGGAATCTAGAACTAGAGCATCTAATTAGTTTCAGTGAAGAAGCTCTATGGTATATATAGTCCTATATATGGTTTATAAAGCATCCTTAGCAAAGAATAACTTCCCAAATCTTTCCCTGTTTTATCCTAAGGTAAATCAGAATTTTTAATCATTTTATTTTTTTCTGTTCCAGGTGAGTTATCTCAAAACCGAGCAGTCAACTTCATTACGATACAACTGGGTTAGAAATAGACAGAGAAATTAGGTAAACAACTGTACATAACTCTCACATTGTACTATCTGTAATAATTTCTGCAGAAAGATACTTTTCTATTATTATTTTTTTCTATCATAAAGAGTACTGTAAATCTTGTTTCAGTGATGGATGAACCTGTCGCCGACTAATTACTCAATTAAATTTCCACATCAGTCATCAGTTGACGCAATAGTCAAAGGACTTTCGCGCAGAATGGGATATATTTCCTTGAAACAGTATCTCTCGCACCCTTTTAGGGGAAGGATCAACTTTCAAATCGTCACCGTCGAGGGTAGATGTGTGGATGCCATACAAACGATTCCGTAATTTTTCAAAGGCTGACACTGATATTGATAAATAAAAACTGCTTCTGTGTAAAAAAGAAAAAATCTTTTTCTCGCTGAAGACACAAAGTCATGCAGAGTACCGGTCTAATACCCTCAAAGTATTTGAATCAATTACTGCCTCAAGGCTCTCAGCCACCCCTGTATTCCGTATTACAAACGGGCACTGAGCAAAGTGAATTAATTAAGGGGATTCGAGGTACGACGAAGCCCGTGGCATTGACTCGAAGGTGCAATCTATTCTACATATTCGAGATGAAATAGTTGGTCGAAATCCGGTCCCGGCTACCAGAAGTAATTGGCCAACCGCTTTATTAGAGCACTTAATTGCCACCAGCGAAGCAGGAATCGTTTAGGATCGTTTTGCCGATAAAGACCTTGTAACATTTTAAAATATACTGCTAGAACTTAGTAGGTAAAATTTCAACTGATGATCATGATCACAGAGCTGACTGTCACAGCTGTGAAGTTTGTTGGCGAGCACAGCTCCGCTGGTACTTGTGGAGAACCATCGGCTCGACAAAGAGGGGGAGCACACCAACGTACGTGCCTGGCATGCGCGCGCACACCAGCTGCCGCTCTAACCGGGGTTCTCAGCAAGTAAGAGCAGAGCTGTGCTCTCCAGCTGAATTCTCAGTTGTCCTTGTACGCTCTCTGTTCAAATTTTTTGGATTCCTGATACTTATAGAAATGGGAAAAACGTGTATTTGCCATCCATAAGAAAGAAGTTTTCAGCCGCTGACGAGATTCGAATCTGAGTTAACCAATTTTCGGTCGGGTGAGCTAACCAATAGTCCAGCAACCAGATTTTTTTCATGTGCCCTATACCTAATAATGTCTTAACTTCTTATCATCCCAGCTCAGTTTGTGGAACGATTAAACTTTTCCCTGGTTTTCAACCTCGTTTCCTACGAATGCGTTCCCGCTCGGCCGGGCAATGCTATTGTCGCGAGCTCAAGTTGACACTAAGCGCTATTTGCATTTTTAGCTCGAGTTTCTCGCAGACCTGAGTGCGTCGAGGCATTTTTCCTTAAGAGGAATTTCCCTTCATTCTGACAAAGCTCGTTTAGCAGAGAGCTAGAGCATGAGAAGAACTTTTGTGCGGATATTTCTTATATATCCGTTCCTTCATCCTACAATTTTCCTGCAAACATCCTAAGAAATGTGGCCTTTGGCCAGGTATGTGGCATTTATAGTCGACGGAGAACTAGATGCTGGGACAATTAGTCGCGGGGCAACTAGTCGCCGGCTGACTTGTCACCGTATATTTTCTATTCGCTGACGAATTTTCTGGTGCAAATATGTTCACGTGCATATTGAAAGATCCTACTTTGTCACTAGACTCGTGGCGACTAGACGTCCAAGTGACTAGTTGTTTTGGCGACCAGTTGTCCCGGTGGCTAGATTTCCTTGTGACTAGTTGTCTCGGTGACTAATTACTAGTCTTGTAGTGACGAGTTGTCCCGTTTTCTTGTTGTTAGAGCGACTAGTCATCCGGTGACTAGTTGTCCCGATGACTAGATGTCCCGATGACTAGTTGTCCTAATGTCTAGTCATCCGGTGACTAGTTTTCCCGATGGCTAGATGTCCTAGAGACTAGTCATTTGGTGACTAGTTGTCCTGGTGGCTAGATGTCCCAGTGACTAGCTGTCCTGGTGTTTAGTCATCCAGTGACCAGTTGTCCCGATGGCTAGATGTCCTCGTGATTAGATGTCTCAATGACTAGATGTCCCGGTAACTAGTTATCCTAGCGACTTAGTTGTCGAGCGACTAGTTGTCCGGCGATAATTTTCCTACTCCGCAACCTACTATTAAATGAGAGGGGGGGGGGGCTAATTAAGAACCCGGCCTACTACTAATGTCGCTGTCCCATCATCAAATCAAAGCAATCAAATCGCAAAACTTGAAATAGCAGTTACACAAAAGGTATTGTATCGTAAAAATCGGAGGAATTCTGCCACTCGACAAATCGTGCCAGAGGGTGAGCTCGCTTTGCAATTCCCTCGGGAGTCAATGACTGGCCGGAGCTCATCAGCGATATTTACTGTCTGCTACAGAATCGATCTATCAGTACAGAGTGCAGATTCAGCCGCCGATGTAGGTACATCTACGTATAGGCCTATATATAAATCTAGACAATCACAAATCCCGAAGGGCGGCTTATCGTGAACGTGGGGGGGGGGGCAAAAGGAACAGAGGTGGGGGTGCTACCCCGAGGATTTATTCCTCGCAAAAACCCTGCATGTAAATGGCCCCTGATCATTTCGAGCAAAGAGTGGCGTATGAATATGTGAAGTGAGGAATGAAAAAAAGAATAGAAAAAAACAGCGATGAAGAGGAAGGAAGCTGGACGCGGAGGTTAATCGGAGAACTGAATCGGATAAAACGGAAATGGCCTCAGCACAGATTTATGTGGATGTACCTCGAAAGCTTCCCTAGTAGGCCAGGTGAATGTTTCGAACAGCGTATAGTGACCACATAGTTACCAAATTTTCTTAACCAAATGAAACCAAATTTATCCAGAAATGTTTATAATTGAACTTCAAAGCGACTGACGAAGCCGAATTTTCAAAAATAATTTTTTTAAAACTTTTTTAATAAAATATGGCGTGCTCATAAGATTTCGGGCCTTGAACTAGATAAACCATATAGAATTTAAAAGTTTGAGATATAGCTGATTTTGAATTTGACATTAGTTTTGCGAAATAAATTTTTGAAAATAATTTGTTTGGATAAATTATTGATTTTTTCAATTTTTTTGCAAAATAAATTCTAAAATATAATAAAACCCTAAACCAATGAAGCCGACACTCATAGACCCCTAATCCATAAAACCTTAACCCATAGACCTTAAACCCATAGACCCTAAGCCCATAAACCCTAAACCGAGAGAAACCTCAACCCAGAAACCCTTAATCCGTGGACCCTAAGATCCTAGACTCTCTATCATAAACCTATGAATTCGAAACCCACGAAGCTTTGAATACTAGACTAAATCATAAACCTATAAATTCGAAGCCCATAAACACAAAGTATACTCATTTTTAATCCACAAGCATTCATCCTCGCACCCACATATGCGATAACTTCCAACTCTAAAACGAAAAATTGAAAAATCAGAAAAAGATATTATGTTGATTGAAGAATAAGAAAAAAATGATTCTGAGTATGAAGCTCCTGATTAATAAGTTTTAGGTATAAGAGTTGATGAAATAATTACGAAGGAAAAAAATTAATGTATCAAAAAATCACAAAAAAAAAAGAAATTCAAGGTAAAAAAATTTTTGTTCTCAAAATGTAATTTAAAATACAAGAAACATTTACACAATAAGTGAACAAATAGTAAAAGCAACCTAACTATTAAATCCATAAATTTTTTGAATAATTTATTTATTCGAACAGATTAATTCAAAACAACTTAATTCATACTAAGAACACATTTGTTTAGGTACAATGAGAATTAGAAATCGTTCTTATTTAAAAATGCAATTCGTTGTGAATATAAAATTAATCTAGAAAAAAGAATTCGTTACAACAAATTTTTTTTGCAAAACTAATGGAAAAATTTAAATTAGCGCACGAGAAAACCCTTCAGATAACATACGTTGCATTTGTATTATTATTAATTTCCTTGCAGACGTCTAGAGTCTTTTTCAAATTTGATATAGATTATGCAAAATTAATTAGTTAGTCGTATGGTTGTAACAAATTGTATTCTGAATATAAAATAAACTGCTTCGGACATAATTTTTCCAGTAGAATTAAATTTTAGAATTTATTTTGCAAAAAAATTAAAATAAGCAATTTATTTGAACAAATTGTTTAAACAAATTTATTTTGAAAAACTAATGGTGAATTCAGAATCAGCTATGCCTCAAACTCCTTAAATGCTATGTGGTTTATCTAGTTCATGGCCTAAAATCTAAGAATTACGCCATATTTTGTTTAAAAAAGTTTGAATAAATTATTTTTGAAAATCCGGCTTTGTCAGTCTCTTCGATTTTCAATCACAAAGATTTCTGGCTAAATTTTGTTTCATTTGGTTAAGATTTGCGACCTGTAGGTGGTTTTGATCGTATGTTCCCGACCAAGTTTTTTTATTGCTGTTCAACTACCACTTCTTCATATTTTGTTCGAATCTCATCTAGTATGGTCTGAAATTCTACTGTTTGGTTAAAAATTCAATTATTCCTTGAAAATGCAATACGTTTACCTTCGTTTTGGAAAATGTAACTATTTTGATAAAAATTCATGTACTGTGTCAAAAATGCAGTTACTTTGTTAATAATGCAACTATTTATATTTATTATTATTTACATTTTTTGTAAATGCGTCAATTCTGGTAGAAAAATAATCTTCTCGATAGAAACTCATGTTTTTGGTTCGTAATTCAAAAATGTTGTGAGAATAATGATCTTCATCGCTTGAATTGAGTGGGTTTTAAAATAATTTTTTTCATGTTACAAATTAGTTTTCAAAACTGGAAATTCAAAGGAAAACTGTAGATCTCGAGGATAGGGCGGGGACGTACTTCGCGGGTTTGCGTACTGCGCCGCGGGATCTATAATTTGTGGTACATGAAAATTCCTGAAGAATTGTAATTTCCATTCCTAGACGTACAACTATCAATGAACTGACTAGGCTTCCCTGCAGATGAAGGAAGCCTAATAGAAACTAGGCCGACCAGGCTGGTGGAATCCTACTGAAGAGCCAAACACCCCGAACTTAGGGTCACGTTTCACCACAACCCCTGATATATGACCAACATCATGGTTGCCATTCCACTCAAAACGGAGTTATCCACAGAAAATAGTTTATTGTTCTGAAACATTCATTTCGAAACATATTAATCTTATTTAATTGTCAGAACTCCATATTTCAGGAAGTAGAGCTTCCGTTGACCTGATGATTAGGCATGACCTAGACCAGAGTGCCAAAAACAGATAAATTCTCTAACAGAAGAGACGAATCTTCAAAAACAATAAATAAATTTTAAGGAAAGTTTAATAACAACCAAGAAGTTGATCATTTTGGCGGAGAGACGAATTTTCCTGAAGACGATTCAATTTTCAGCAAAAAAGTGGATTTTTAACCAAGATGAATTTTCTGAAAACTGAAAAGAAATATTTACTCGACGATTTCTTCACAAGCAGTCAATTTTTCAACATAAGGAAGGTTGCTTCATAAGAGAAGTTTAGTTTTTATTACAATTCTACAATTTTTGACAAAATAGATTCATTTTTAGCAAAATAATCCAATTTCTAACTCACAAACATAAATTTTAATTTAATGATAGAATTTCCAAACGGAAAGTTGATTTGTCAACCAATAACGATGAATCTGTTTCAAGGGGACTAATTTTCCATAACTCAGTAAATCTTTCAACCAAAAAAAAAGAGATCATTAGAAAAAAATTGTTGAATCTACATTAACATAACGTTATTTTGAACCAAATACTTAAAGTTTCTAAAAATATGAATTTTTAACCAATGTTCGAATTTTTTAACAAATAAGATGGAAAGTTAAGTTTTCAAGCTGAAAAACGAATTTCAAAGAAATCGTTGATTTTCCACCATAATAGATGAATTTATAGCAGTGCTTTATTTTCAATTAAGAACGACGAAGGTTCAACTTAACAGCTTAATTTTCAGTGACAATAAGTTACTAGCAAAAATTCAATTGAGAATTCATAAGTTATTAAAATTCTTTTTAACAACAGAAAACGAATGTTCAACTTCTCAATTCAAACGGAAATTGTTTTCATAATTGTAGAAATTTCAAGCGAAGAGTACGAATAATCTTCACAGCAGTTTAAGTTTTAACTCAAAAATATGAATGTTCAACAAGAAAATCAATGCACTTTCAAAAAATTAAATAAAAAAAAGTTTAATTCATAATTATGTAGTTTAGTTATGAGCCTAACTTGAGAATCTTTCACAAACGGAAAAATAATTTTTTGGAAAAAATTTCGCCTTTTTACCAAGTAAATGAAATTCATATGAACAATATTAGCTTTCAAACAAAAAAAAAAATGAATTTTTTAGGAAACACTTGCATTTCTAACAAGAACGTTCCTTATTAACCAGAGGAGATTTATTTGACCGTAAACGATTATTTTTTGATGAAAAAGTTAAATTTTTATTCAAACAGGATAATCTTGAAATGGATAAAAATTAATCCACATTGTGTAATTTCAAAAATAGGTTTATTTCCAAATAAATAGTTGGGTTTCCAACAAATAAGTCAATTTCCAATTTAATAGGTCCATCCTCTACTAAAATAAATTAATTTCAATGAAAAAAATGCATTTTTATTAAAAAAGGATGAATATAACCACGAAAATGAATTATTTGCCGATAACAACAAGTTTTTAACAAAATACATGCATCCTGAACCAAATGGTTGAATATCCAAGAAAAAATTAATCTTCGATCAAAAATTAAATGAATTCCGAGAATAATAGGTTTTTGGCCAAAGAGATAAATCTTAAACCAAGAAAAATATTTTTTGACGAAATATTTCAACTTTCAACCAATTAGTTAAATGTTTGGCCAGCCAAGATGATTTTTTAACACAAAAGTTGCATTTTCATCGAAATAATAGAATTTTCAATGAATCCTGAATTCGAAAATTGCTAACTTTGTTGGCACTCGTATGCTACTGAATGTCAACATCTAAACTCGTCTGTCTATAATCACCTGTATTCGGAAGTCTCGGTTTTCTGAAATATTCCACTTCCGTGACCAAATTTGAAGACGAATCGAAGCGCTCACAATAAAATTCCGGTTTCAAAACACGTTAATCTTATTTGATAGCCAGAGTTCCGCATTTCTGGAAGTAAAGTTTCCATTGACAAGATGATTACATGATGTTCCAGACCTTGTTGCCCCAGAATACTCGTCCCAATGAAATGAAGCGTTTTATATCATGCATTGCTCAACATCCTTCTTTTTGGGTTCCCTCCTTTCATTGACAAAGAAACACCATCACAAGGTTGTTTCTCTGGATTCTAAGCGACGGAGATTAAACGGAATATTTAGCAAATATTTCGCATAAATCAAAGCGGTGCAATATGTTCGGAGTTTGGAGTGAGACTATGTAAATTCATGGTAATAGCGCTGGCCACCCTGCCGAGAGGAGTTTCGAGTGCAGAGGGGAGTAAAAGTGGAAATGCGAAGAGAGTGAGAGTGAGGAGGGAAGGGGGGAGTAGGCACGCGGAACGGGAGTAGAAGAGAAGGAGTAGCTGGGATAAGAGGAGTTGTACGAGAGGGAGAGAGGGAGAGGGTAAAAACGCGTATTTCATGAACCCCTACAGCCCTGAGCATTGGTGCAACCACCACGACCCCATTCATTCTCTTTATGGGATCCAAGTATTTGGTGGTTTGAATAAATCGGGAATTTGCCCCACGGGGCTCCCGGAACACCCCTTTTTGCGATTTACCTTCGGCTTTCTCGAGCAGCGACACTCTGCTCTTTCTTTATTTGTTCCCAAAAAAACTTCCACAGAACACACAAATCGAATTCTGGTCCTTGAAGCTAGATAAAATAAACGAGAATAGGTACCAAAAAGGGCTTTGAGTAAGGACATTCAGATGACACAATTTTAATACTTTTATTTGAGCACTGTATTCAAGTTTATTATGCAAGTGATTGCTCAGATTAAGGGTTCTCCACGATCCACAGGTGCAGGCTGACTAAGGATCTCCAGGTGATCCTAGTTTTTAACGACGAAAGAACTATATTATAAAGACAAGACTAGCTAGGTTCAAGAACACTCATATGGACGCTATGAGTTTGACCGTATGCCTTTCGGTCTTAAGAATGCCCTTGCTAGCTGAATTGCTATACTTGTTTTACATCACGATTTTGTATACAAAGATCTTGAGTGAGACAGGTCCCCTATAGGTTCAACGAACACTACATTCCGAAATATAATAGTTTATATGAAAATGTTTCAATACCCTGGTTTTTCGGTCGACCCATCTGGTAACCCTAGCAAGAACCAACTCTTAATTTTTTTCTGCTGTGTTAGGGTTACTAGACAATAACGATGAGAACTATATTATGAAGACAAGACTAGCTATATTCAAGAACACTCATATGGACACTATGAGTTTGACCGTATGCCTTTTGATCTTAAGGTGCTTCATCAGCGATAGGCTTTTTTCGCCGCCATTTTTCTGTTACACTGGTGAATTGTTAGTTGTTATATTTTTCCCACCTCATCTTTAGACCCAAATGGGGTCCCGACCAGAAAGCTTCTTTTCAAATATTGCGTTGTTGTCTTTTTATGTTCAAATTGAAAATCAAGCAATTTTTGCGCCTTTTAAACGGGACCC